>BQNB010045479.1:0-39160 GCA_026074375.1 Tanacetum coccineum
GTCCCTAGGTGGAGGGAAATATTTATTTTATTTTGTATTTTGTGTTTATAAGTTGTGTATTAAGTGTATAAGTTAATTATAAGTTAAGTGTAAGTATTTAAGGGGTGAAAATGTAAAATGTGTAAGTGTGATTGTAAAAATGTATAAAGTATATAGTATGATGTATATTAATAGTGAATTTATATACTTATGTGGTCTTGAAGTCTTTTAGGTCCGTTATTACAAGTGTAAGTGCAAAAAAAATGGAAAAGTTTACGCAATATTAGGTTTACCAGGAAACTTGCAAGTTATAATGAACGAAATGACCTAAGTTCATAAAGTATGAACTTAAATAATGATCTAAAAATTACAAATTGTTACAATCAACCACCATTTAATATAATGTAGATGCTATATTGTTTCATCAACAATGTGCATGCGGATTATGCTGCACTACTTTGGGAAGGTCTTCATTATTCGCGGATGCATCCAACTGCAATCATTCCTTACCCAAGATTTACAAAGATAATTGTTGATCACTTCATGACTAAGAATCCTGGCATTCCAATGAGACTTCACGAGCATTATCATAGAGTTGAAAATGAGGAAATTGTTAAATTAATTTTCAACTTTGGGAAGAATAAGGAAAGATTAGGAATGTGGATTCCAGAATGGATGCTAACGGAGGAGATGAAGCTTACCAGGCACTACCAATTGTATGCTTTAGTATTTCGGGTAGAAGTTCCTATGACTCAGTCATAACCGATTGAGTCTACCCAGGGAACGCATAGGACACCTAGCACCCCTAGGACACCTAACTGTGTTGCTACTCAAGGTGAATCAAGTGCTCCTCGTAAACCAACTATCATTCGATTTCGTATAAGAAGTCAACCAGATCCTGAAACTCCAATACCAACATCTGATGAGATTGACGTTACTAATCTTGATGAAGCAACACAAATAAGCATTGCTACAGAAAGAAGTATAGCAGACTTAGAAGCTCAGCAGAATGTTGAAAAGGTACAAGAGCACTTGGTTAAAGAGGAGATAGAGACAATGGTGGAAGGAACTAAGAATGTTGATGAGGATGAGTTTATGGATGAAATATTTAAAAGCCCAGAAGTTCCCGACACTAGGTTAGAACCCGGGAGTCATAAGGAAAGACCAGAGGAGGAGAAAAGTGTTGATTTGATGATTTATCAATGATGATGAGGAGGAAGAATCAACTGGAGATGCGTTAAGAAAGAAATTGAAGGGAATAATAAAGATTAAGGATACACCCCCACCCACACCCATTAGATCCCTTAAGACTCATACTGCTCCTTTATCTTTGGATAAGGAGAAACTCCAGTAATTGACGGTTACCGATCCTACACCTTTATCATCTACACCAACAACTTGTTCTACACCAAAACCCAAGCCAGAGTGAGTCAAGTAATACAAGAGTGTATTTCACAAGATGAGCAGGAGATACGGCTACATGTTCAGACATTTGAAGACATCGTTCATGCCAAGGAAAGATTTCAAAGCTATCACTGACGGAGTTCATGCAACATTGAATAAAGTTGTTCAGCCAATGATTGACCACAACACAAATGACTTCATGAAGAATAATCCTTCAAGGGCAGTAGCTGAAGCAATTGTAACATTCTGTATTTTCAGGTCATTTACGACGTCATCTATTTTACTAATTATTATTTTCTTCATACACGTTTACTTTTAATTCTTATTATATAGTAAAATCGCGTAAACTAAAAATCAACAATTAACGTAAACGGACACCAAGCGAATTAAAGTTTTCGTCAAGCAAGCAATATATTATTTTTAAGAAAGTAATAATCAACTTTTTATATTTTATTTTTATTGTTTTGGAAAACGTTTACAGTTTAGCAATTAAATACATTTAGGCCAACACCCGGAAGCACCAAAACTTTTCCTTACTCTACAACAAAATACCCACATTTATACCCAATACCTAAAAATAACAAAATATATTACATATATACATGCATAAACCGGAATATGTGTTTACACATCAAGAAATATCTCTACAAAAATTCTCAACTTGGTCTTTTGAACATCACTTGCCATTAACCTAGCCATACTCGCCTAGCCTTTTGACCCAAAGACTTACATGTTTACTTGTAAAAGGCTTCCATACTTATGACCATACTTTTCCTTGCAACCCTCATCTTGTCTTTGACATTCATTATGGAATATAAGACTTTGCTAAGTGAAATACACACACACTTCTTATTAGAGGTGTAGAAAACACAAAAACTCGCTCCTCCTCCCCCCCCCCCCTCCCCTACTCCACGCAAAACACCCCAAACCAGACACAAATCATAACAAAATTTAACTTATCACATTTACCATACATTCCTACACACATATCTAAGATGACCTAAGAAGATTTAAGGCCTGGTTAAGTCTTATAACCAAGTGTTAAGCAAAGAAAAAAAATGGAAGATTAGGGTTTAGGGTTTCACAATCTGGCAAGCTTGGGGTAAAAATATAAATATGGGTTGGATTATGTTGGGTAGTCATATAACTTCCCAATAAGTTATCTAAAACGCCGCTTTAATCTTTAACATTTATCTGTTATGTGTATATAAGTGCTATTAGTGAAATCAACATAGATGCTTTTAAAACAGTTTTTATGAAACACATCCAAACTTTTTGTTTGGATTCGACATATAACCTGGTCATTTTATAATTTTATAAGATATTACGTCTCATGACGATTCCAAAATGATAAGAAACTCGAAAAACCGATTTATAACGAAAAAGATACGACGATTTTAAGTATTAAGTTAAAATTATTCCTTTTATAAAACTAGATTTTATAAAAGTTACTATTCAACCACGGAAACTTATACTTTTAAAAACATTAAAAAATAGATAAAACTTTTAAAAAACGAAGACGTGCTCGAAAGAATCGCTAAAAACAGAGTTAAAAACGAATAAGTTACAGACATTTACAGTTTTAACGAATAACTAAATCTATATAAAAAAAATATATAACTGTTATAAACAGTAAAAATCACTATTCATTCAAAAAACACAGATTTTGAAAATGATTTATATTTAAGGAATAACTCGAGCAGAAATACGAAGGCTGTGGACATAAGAAAGCGAAAGAAACGTGGACTTAAAAACGCGAAAGATTACGCCAGTTTTTACTAAAGATAGCTTATCAACGTTTTTTCCTTATAAATTTGATTCACTAAAAACGATTAGATGATGATAGTTAGCTTATATAAATAATAAGTGTAATAGTTTAATCAAAGTACTATATTACTAGGGAGTTTCATAATGAGGCCTCTTCGGGGTGACGTATCAACGAGTTGTTGGATTTACGATTTAAAGTGTCCTAGCTCCTCATACGTCACTACATGACCATCGTAAATTATGAATATCCCGAATGATAGTAAGATGAGATAAACGATCCAATAAATAATCAAAGTGTTTTAAGTACTTATACGACATAATTGGATTAGGTTGCATTCGATCGTAATCGTGACCGCATTTTCGATGTTGAATACTTGGTAGATTACCATTCCCGTCCGAGGTGAGTTCATAGCCCCCTTTTTACTACATGATTGTTTTACAAAATCTACGGGGTGAATTACATTGCTTGTTTTACTATTGGACACAAGTGTTTTTCTAAGTATTTTCAAAGTGTTTACAAAGTGTATGCTATCCAGATTACTGCCTGAATATTATTGCTAAGTTACCTTATTGCCGTGAAGTCCCTATTTATCATGAACCGTTAATTGCTATTGTAGTAAGCGCGAGTGTTGTGGATAGATCTATCGGGACTGACAATCCCCATCTTTCCTTGGGTCACTAGTTTGATCAAGGTGCATTTAACATTGAGAGGTGTTAGGTTGTTGGCAAGCATCCTATATTCTGATTGGGGCACAAATCTAGTTAAGGCTTCGGGGTCATAAGCTAGTGCCTATAATAAACTTTTCAGACTACTGAATGTGGTTTCATAGTCTACTATTACATCAATCTGTGGTCCCACCCTTTTTGTTACCCATAAACCTATATATTCACTCAAGCCTTTTGTGTTGACTTTTAGCATGTAATTTCAGGTCCTAGGGTATGAAGATTGGACGGGAGCCGTGGCGGATATCAATGAAGACGGATTTGTGTTATCTATATTCAATGCAACTTTTATTATCTTTGAAAACAAAAAGTCAATCATTTGGTATAATGAAGTTGTTGTTAATTAAAAATTTAACTTGAAATGTTTATGACTTTTAAAACATATGGGACCTAATGTATGAACTCTGATATTTTGCTATGGCATCGAATGAAATCTTATCTTAAAACGTCCATTTAAGGTCGTTTCCTATATCTTGATTGTTGTACTTTGACGTAGCACCCCATTGTTACCATTCTGCTGCTACCTGATTTTGGGGGTGTTACAGATGGTACCAGAGCCAAGGTTATAGGGAACTGGGTCATTTTCAAAACCTAGTCTATAACCACAAAGTTTAAAGGTTTTCTTTTCTTTCATTTTTTTAAAATTACAAACCTTCATCGCTATCCGATATCCACGCGCGCGTATTCCCTGATCCTTACTTACTTTTCTGATTGTCATTATTGCATTATATATAATCTTAGATATATAATACTTGGTTTAAATTCGATCTCTTACGTCTATCTTTTGACATATCAATATCTATTTCTATCGATCAATTATATAAATATCGACTATCCTGATTAATTTATGATTATTTATATCATTCTCTATTATTTACCATGTGCCATGACTCTGCATACCTTTACAAATTCTCAACAAATTGTGTACTTGTGTTGCCAGAATTATGCCGCCCAGGAGATTTAAGAAGAAATATGTTTTATGAGGTTGTACCTTAGTCTTGTGTAATCACGTGTTCAAAATAGACTTGTTACCAATCCGGCTAGGTAGTTTTGATGTTATCATTGGAATGGATTGGTTGGCTTACCACCAAGCTCTCTTCGATTGTTATGAGAAGATTGTTCGTATTCCTCTTCCGAATGGCAAGATTCTTAAAGTTCAAGGTGAGAGGCCGGAAAAGGATCTTCGTTCACTTGCATGTATCAAGGCTGATGAGAAAAAGCTTGATTACATACATGTTGTCCGAGACTTCCCTGAGGTATTTCCAGAACGATCTTTGTTAGTTTTTTAACCTCTTTGCGAGAATAGAATTCGCATTGGATCTTATTTCCAGGGCGCATCACCAGTTGTTATCTCTCCAGGACCTGTAGCGCCCATTAGAAATGTTTGAATTATCGAACCAGCTTAAAGAACTTCAAAAGTAAGGGTTTATTAAATTTCACCAAGTCACTCACCATGAGGAGCACCCGTGATACTTTGTCACGAAGAAAGGACGGTTCGAATGAAAAATAGTGTATTTGACTTATAGGGAACAAACAAGTTAACTATAAACCGTTACCTCTCCCCAGAATTGGATTACTTGATTGACCAATTACAAGGTGCGTGTTGTTTCTCGAAGGATATTATCTTCGCTCGTGATATCATCAGTTTAGAGTCCCGAAGAGGAAATATATCTAGAAGACCCGCGTTTAAAACTCAGATACGGACACATTTGAGTTCACAGTCATGCCTTTTGGCTGACGAACGCACCAGCAATATTCATAGTACTTAATGAACCGGGGGCGTGGGCTTTGCAAACGAAAATTGAAATATAATAAAACACCATATTTGGACAAATTCGTAATTGTGTTCATTGACGACATCTTAATCTACTCAAAGTCAGAAGAAGAACATGAAGTCCACCTGAAGACGATTTTAGACTTACTCGAGAAAGAGAAGTTATACACCAAATTTTCTAAGTGTGAAGTTTAGTTACAAGAAGTACATTTCCTAGGACATGTGGTCAACCATGACGGTATCCACGTGGATCCTAGCAAGGTTGAGTATGTCAAGAACTGGAAGACTCCTGAATCGTCAACTGAAATCCGTTCATTTTTAGGATTGGCAGGTTACTACCAGAGATTTATTGAGAATTTCTCCAAGATCGTCAAGCCCTTCACCCTGTTGACTCAAAAGAATAAGGCTTATGTGTAGGGCGATAAGCAAGATGAAGCTTTCCAAATTCTAAAGGAGAAACTATGCAATGCTCCTGTGTTAGCACTCCCCGATGGACCCGACGACTTTGTGGTCTATTGTGATGCATCAAAACAGGGTTTTGGGAGCGTGCTGATGCAGCAGGGCAAAGTGATAGCATATGCGTCAAGACAGTTGAAGAAGCATGAGAAAAATTATACCACCCATGACCTGGAATTGGATGCGTGGTGTTTTATTTTATTTTTTCTCTCTTAAAATCTGAAGACATTATCTTTATGGGTACTAAAAGTGTTATCTACAACTGACCCACAAGAGTCGACCAGAACATATTTGGACCAGAAAGATATAAATATGCGCCAAAGCGGAGGATCGATCTACTCATTGACTACGATTGTGTGATCAAATACCACCTGGGCAAGGCGAACGGTTGGCAGATGCCTTGACAAAAAGAAAGACTCAAGCTAAGAACGAGTACGTCTATGAGTATTACAAATTCATTCTGGATTAAGACTATAATCTGGAAGCGCATAGCAAAGCTTCCAAGATCACAAAGCCCTTAACAGAATGGCTAATAGGGTTTAGAAAGACACTTTGAGCAACGAATGATGGTTGAAAATTTACTCTTTGATCGAATCTGGATTCCATCGGTGGTGATGTAGGAAAATTTTATCATGAATGAAACTCTTACCCAAAAAATCTATGATAATCAGTACAATCTTCCGGGTGCAGATAAATGTTACTATGGATCTGAGAGACTTTTATATGGTGGCCTGGTATAAAGAGAGACATTGCTGAGTATGTTAGCAGATGTCTTACGTGCTCTAAGATTAAAGCCGAACATCAGAAACCCTTAGGATTTCTTCAGCAACAAAAATTCCTGAGTGGAAATGGGAAAAGTTAACAATGGACTTTATCACAAAGTTGCCTAAAAGCAGCAGTGGGTATGATACGATTTGGGTCATTGTGGATAGACTGACCAAGTCGGCTCACTTCCTACCTATACTGTCGAAGACTAACAGAACGGAGAAATTAGCAAAGAATTATACCAACTGAGATTTGTAGCGATGACAGACGGTGTGCCGGTGTCAATCATTTCAGACCGTGATGGTCGATTCACGTCACACTTATGGCAAGCTTTTCAGAAAGCGTTGGGTACGAGACTAGACATGAGTACGACTTACCACTCTCAGATAAAAAGAGACCGACAGGTCGTAGTGAGCATACTATCAAGAACGCTGAGGATAAGCATCGGACTGAGTTAAAGGGATTTGGTGGTAGTTGGGATACTCACCTTCCATTGATTGAGTTTTCTTATAATAACAGTTACCCACAACCCGATGCATTAAAGTGTGCCACCAATCGAGGCCTGTACGAGCGAAAAGTAGATCCCCCGTGATATAGACTGAAGATGGAGAAAGCCAGCTTTGGCACCAAAACAAATTAATGCAAGAAACGACTGAAAAGATTGTTCAAATTAAGGAAAGATTAAAGACGGCTAGGAGTCACCAGAAAAGCTATGCTGATAAGAGGCGTAAACCTCTTGAATTAAAGGTTGGAGACCGTGTGTTACTTAAGGTATCTCCATGGAAGGGAGTGGTACGATTTGGCAAGAAGGGAAAGCTAGCACCACGATATGTGGGACCGTTCGAGATCGTAGAGTGTGTTGGACCGATGGCTTATCGGCTGAAGTTACCCCAGGAGCTAAGCTATGTCCACAACACGTTTCATGTGTCGAACCTCAAGAAATTCTTGGCTGAGCCAGATGTTCAGGTGCCTTTGGATGAGATCGAGATTGATGAAAATCTACGTTTTGTTGAAGAACCTACTGAGATCGTGGAACGAGATGTGAAAAATCTAAAGCGAAGAAGAATTTACATGTTCCGACATTTGAAAACATCGTTCATGTCGAGGAAAGATTTTATAGATATCACCGACGGAGTGCATGCAACATTGAAGAAAGTGGTTCCGCCAATGATATACCACAACACCAATGACTTCATGAAGAATAATCTTCCAAGGGCAATAGCTAAAGCAATTGTAACATTCTGTATTTTCAGGTCATTTACGACGTCATCTATTTTACTAATTATTATTTTTTTCGTACGCGTTTACTTTTAATTCTTATTATATAGTAAAATCGCGTAAACTAAAAATCAACAATTAACGTAAACGGACACCAAGCGAATTAAAGTTTTCGTCAAGCAAGCAATATATTATTTTTACGAAAGTAATAATCAACTTTTTATATTTTATTTTTATTGGTTGGGTAAAACGTTTACGTTTCGCAATTAAATACATTTAGGCATACCCGGAAGCACCAAAACTTTTCTACGCTTCAACAAATACCCACATTTATACCCAATACCTAAAAATAACAAAATATCTTACATATATACATGCATAAACCGGATTTGGTGTTTACACATCAAGAAATATCACAAAAATCTCAACTTGGTCTTTTGTACATCACTTGCCATTAAACCTAGCCATACCTCCCATCCTTTTGACCAAAGACTTACATGTTTACTTGTAAGGCTTCCATACTTATGACCATACTTTCCTTGAAACCCTCATCTTGTCTTTGACTAGTCATTATGGTATTTAAGGACTTTGCTAGTGAAATACACACACACTTCTCATTTTAAAGGTGTAAAACACAAAAACTCCTCCTCCTCCCCCTAGCTCACGGCAAACAACAAACCAACACCAAATCCTTACAAAATTTTACTTATCACATTTACATACATTCCTACAACATATCTAAGATGTCCTAAGAAGATTTGAAGGCTTGGTTAAGTCTTTACAAGTGTTAAGCAAGAAAAATGGAAGATTAGGGTTTAGGGTTTCAAGATCTTGCAAGCTTGGGTTTATAATCTAAACAAGGGTTTAGATTGTGTTGGTTATCATATTACATCACCATAAGGTTACCTAAAACCCTTTATGTCTTTACATTTATCATTTTATGTGTATATAAGTTCTATGTAGTGAAATCACCATTAGGATGCTTTTAAACATGTAAAACATATTTTTGCTTGTGATTATAATTTTGTACACTTATTCATGTGTTATGTGGTTGAATATATCATGGACTAGGAACCCTAAGTATGTAAGACATATGTTAATAAGGGTTGTAATGGACTTGTAACAAAGTGGTTAAGCTAAAAAGTTATAAAAACGACTTTTAAACACATTTTGAGAAAAACCCATTTAGGGGCTGTTTGAATTCGAAAATTTACACCTCTATTTTATGATTTTATAAGATACTACATGTCCCAAGGATCGTGGGCATGTAAAGAACTCGAAAAACCGATTTATAACGAAAAAGATACGACGATTTCAAGTTTACGTTAAATATATACTTTTATAAAACTATTTTTATAAAAGTTACTATTCACCACAGAAACTTATACTTTTAAAACATCAATAAATCGATAAAACTTTTAAATACGAAGACATGCTCGAAAGAATCGCTAAAAACGGAGTTAAAACGAATAAGTTACGACATTTACGAGATTTACGATAACTAAATCTATAAAAATAAATATATAACTGTTATGAACAGTAAAATCACTATTCATCAGAAAAACTCAAATTTTGAAAATGTTATATTTTGATAACTCGTCTTAATACGAAGGCGTGGACGTAAGAAACGAAAGAAACGAGAAAGTTACGCCAGTTTTACTAAAGTACACTTATAAACGTTTTTACTTTATAAATATGATTTCACTAAAACGATTAGATGGTGATGTAGCTATATAGAATTATATGTGGTATTAGTTAATCAAAGTACTCTATTTACTGGGAATTTATAAGGAGCCTTGATTCAGTGAAGCACTAGTCATTTCTGATTATATATATAGTTTAATCCGTGAAAAATTCTTTCCAAATTACTTCTCAATCAAGAGAAATAAAAGGATAAAAATCTCACTAAAGAAAACACAATATGTATATTTTTAACCGGGAAGTATTTCTTCTCGGGTCGTATCCCAACGAAGTCGTGAATTGAGAATTGGGAATAATTCGGATTCGAGTCAAGAATTAATAAAGGATTTTTGAACTTTGGATTACACTACAAATTTAATAACACAAACTAAAAACAATTAACTAGCACGAAATTTTAATACACGAAAATTAAAAACGTGAGCTAAAACTGAAATTTAAAATCTAAGGCACTACTTTTAACAAATTTTATACCTAAAAATCACAAATTTAAAAAGAAAATTTTAGGAAAAAGAATTAGAATTTTTTAACTATTTTTGAATTTTTAATGAATTTTTTTAAAAAATGAATTACTAAAAATAAACTTTTCTAAAATTAAAAACTATATTCTATTTTTATTTTCAAAATATACAATGAAAAAGAAAATTTTCACAAATGAATTAAAAATTTCAACTATTTTTCTTGTTTCTCATGAATTTTTTTTTAAGAGAAAAACAAATTACCACAAAAGCTATTTTAATTCCCTTAGAAAAATACAAATTTAATTGAAAAATAAAGAAAAAGGGTTTTTATCTACTAATAAAGGTTTCAGAAACTTAATGGAACAAAAATGCCCAAATTTTATAAACTAATTGAACCCTAATTTTATCAATTAAAAACTAAAACCTAATTTTATTAAAACTAAAATTAAAAATATAAAATCTATTTATTATTCTAGAAAGAACATGGTAGAAAGTGAAAAGAATGAAAGTAAAGGGTAGGCGGGAAAACTAAAAGGAATTTACACTACTATGAAAACGGGTAACCTTGAACTATTGAAAATATACCAAACAAACCCTACGACTTGGCTTATTTTGGCTTATCTACAAAGTGAAAATTAGCAAAAGCTTAAAACTACAAAGTTGTTCATGAGCTTATACTCTACAACTTTAACAAAGGCACTTGCAACTTTTAACAACAGAATAAGCTAGAAATTAAGCATTTAACACTGCACAACAGAAACTAAGGTTTTCCTATAGTTTCTAGTTTTTGGCTTATATCTAGCTTATTCCTTAATGAAAATGAAAATCACAAGAAGCTAAATGAAGTCTAAGATGTATACTATAGATTTATAAGAAGAAATAAGCTGAAAATTAACAAGAATTACAAGAAATTTACTATTAAAAAGTGCAAGTTCAGGCTTAAGACTGAAATTAAGCTTTTCCTAATAAGCTAAAAAACTTATAACTAGATCTTAGAAACTGAAAATTTGCAATTAAGCTATACTATGTATATAGAGTTAACCTAGATAAAAAGAATTTTGAAATAATAACTAGAAATGAAAATTCTAAAGGAAATAAGCTAGAAATCCAATCTGCTGCTATACTACTTTTGAAAGTACAAATAAGCTAGATTAAAAACTTAAAAATGAAAACTAAATGATGAATTTTGTAAAACTACTAGGGAACTTCTAAAATGCTTAATACTAACTTCGAACTCCTAATTTTTAAAAGCTAAAGGACAGCTAAAAGAGTGAATAGCAACAACAGTATTAACTGTTGTTGCTGATGTACTTTACCAAGACCTTAAGTGCAGGCTAAATTCTATATTGAGAACTATCTAAACTAACTATCTAAGTGTATCTAAACCCGTATTAACTATGCTTGAACTCTAGAATGCCTTGAATCACTAAACACTAAAATTACTTGAACAATAAAACTGTCCTGGTGCTAGCAAGGATCATTTAAGCTCTAAACTTTGAATTTATACAAACTAATTCTTAAAACCACTTTAAATCTTGATTATAACTCCTAACTCAACTATGCAAAAGGTTTTGACAGGAGAATGTTGACTTTACAAGTCAAATACACCTTAAACCAAACACTCCTTAAGAAATTTTGTCTAAACTAAATTGTAGTTAAAATCTATTTTAAAGCTAAAGTTGTTAAAACCTTTTAGCTACTCTTACTTCAACCAAACTAAATGAGCTATCTAATCACTAAAAGTCCTAGCTTATGTAGAAAAATAAGCTAGTTTATCAACTAGCTATTTATACTACTATGACAGAATTGAAAGGTAATGAACACTAAATGTATTTTAACTAAAACAGCTTAAGGCAATTGCATCTATAAACTAATCTAAGCAAAATGAAACAGAATTAAGCTCACACAAAGACATTACAATTAGCAAATGAATTAAGCTATGTATATACTAGTATGAAATATTATGAAAGTTAAAAACCTGAAATTGTAGTCTCAGGAACTAGGTCACTCTTTTGAGGAGTGACCTTAAAAACACAATCCTATATGCGCTCCTAGCCTCTAAACTTTAAGCTTTAAGTCAATAAGCTTTATGTAGCTATTATTACTTCATAAGCTTCTAACATTTTGATCAATTTGAACTAAAATGGGATAATTTTGAACATTAAGAGACAAATTCTTTATAGAAAGCTTATAACAGAATTGAACAAACTTATGTACTTTAGAAAATGTATAAATAAAGCTAAAAACAACTTATTACACGCTTATGTTGTTAAAAAACCGGTTATAATTGTAATAACTTTAGAACAAACTACAACACAACTAGCTTTTATTGACTTATTAATGAGTGTACACGTAAAGGAACAAGTATTTACAACTGAATTTAAAAGCTTGAGCTTAATTGAAAATGATGAATAGTAAACAAAAGCTTAAAAAGGAACAATTACAAGAAAAACTGAAAATTAACTAACTAACTACTAACTAACTTCAACTCTGAAGGCTTGAGCTTCTATTTATAGAGAGATGATGATGAGAGGATGAGAGCTTGTGTTCTTTATAGCCGTTGGATCTCTCGAGTTTGAATCTTAACCGTTGGATCCAAATCATGAGGTGTTCGGACCAATTAGGGGTTGCCACGTCATAGAAATGACGTGGAGGTGGTGTAAATACGAGGTGGTGAAGTGGGGAGGAACGGGAAAGGATTTAGAGTAGGTTGGGTTTATTTCGTTTTTGGGCGGGAAAAGTTGTTAAGGTGGTTAGGGACAGGTTTAAACCCGCGTGTGGTTTTGAAAGTTTGAGTTATTGGCACAAACAACCCTTGTGTTTCATTTTCCAAATGGTAGTATAAAATAAGTTTAAAAATGTACACTTCTGGCCCTTGTATTTGTTATTTCCTTTTTTCCTCTTTATAAACAAACTTTCTAACTTTGATAACTTTGGTCCTTTGACTTTTTAAACATCCAAATGAAACCTTGAACTTTGAAAACTTGACATTATTAATCCTTGGCACTTGATAATTGAGCTTTGACTTTCTTTCCTTGTTGTCAGGCTGATCCGACTTTGAGACTGGCTTCTATTCTTCACTCTTGTCTTGTCTTTTCCGTTTCTTGTCGGTTTTTGGCTTGTTTTTGCTCTTTTTGACTTTATAATCCTTTCCTGCACGTTAAGACACAAAAGCATACATTTTTCTATCCTTTTGGCATTTTTTGGCTTTTATTGGCAAAATCCCGGGTATTTAATGTATACAATTAAGCATTTATCAGGCCTCTTCCCCCCCCCTCCCCCCCCCCGTGGTGGTGGGTATCGACGAGTTTGTTGGGATTTACGATTTAAAGTGTCCATAGCTCCCTCATACGTCATAACATGACACGTTTTATTATGATTGCGTGAACGATTAGATGATGAGCTATACGACCTATAAATAATCAAAGTGTTTAGTACTTATACGACCTATATTGGATTAGGTTGCCTTCGGATTCCTTCATGACGCATTTTTCTATTGTGAATACTTGTTGATTACCATTCACTCGAGGTGAGTTCATAGCCCCCTTTTTACTACGTGATTGTTTTACAAAATCTACGGGGTGAATTACATTGCTTGTTTTACTATTGGACACAAGTGTTTTCAAAGTGTTTACAAAGTGTATGCTATCCAGATTTCTGCCTGAATATTATTGCTAAGTTACCTTATTGCCGTGAAGTCCCTATTTATCATGAACCGTTAATTGCTATTGTAGTAAGCGCGAGTGTTGTGGATAGATCTATCGGGACTGACAATCCCCACCTTTCCTTGGGTCACTAGTTTGATCAAGGTGCATTTAACATTGAGAGGTGTTAGGTTGTTGGCAAGCATCCTATATTCTGATTGGGGGCACAAATCTAGTTAAGGCTTCGGGGTCATGAGCTTAGTGCAATAATAAACGTTTTGGACTACTGAATGTGTTTCAGAGTCTACTATTACTTCGATCTTGTGGTCCACCCTTTTTACCGATAAACCTATGATTTCACTCAACCTTTGTGTTGACTTTTAGCATGTAATTTCAGGTCCTAGGGTATGAAGATTGGAGGGGAGCCGTGGCGGATATCAATGAAGACGGATTCTGTGTTTTATCTAAAGTCTATGCAACTTTTATTATCTTTAAAAACTTAAGTCATCTTTTGGTATTATGAAGCTTTTGGTATAATTAAAAATGTATGTGAAATGTTTATGACTTATAAAACATATGGGACCTAATGTATGAACTCTGATATTTTGCTATGGCATCGAATGAAATCTTATCTTAAAACGTCCATTTAAGGTCGTTTCCTATATCTTGATTGTTGTACTTTGACGTAGCACCCCATTGTTACCATTCCGCTGCTACCTGATTTTAGGGGTGTTACAGATGGTACCAGAGCCAAGGTTATAGGGAACTGGGTCATTTTCAAAACCTAGTCTATAACCACAAAGTTTAAAGGTTTTCTTTTCTTTCATTTTTAAATACAGAATCCTTCATCGCTATCTGATATCCACGCGCGCGTATTCCCTGATCCTTACTTACTTTTCCGATTGTCATTATTGCATTATATATAATCTTAGATATATAATACTTGGTTTAAATTCGATCTCTTACGTCTATCTTTTGACATATCAATATCTATTTCTATCGATCAATTATATAAATATCGACTATCCTGATTAATTTATGATTATTTATATCATTCTTCATTATTTACCATGTGCCATGACTCTGCATACCTTTACGAATTCTCAACGAATTGTGTACTTGTGTTGCCATGCCGCCCAGGAGATTTAAGAAGAAATCTGTTTTACGAGGTTGTACCTTAGTCTTGTGTAATCACGTGTTCAAAATAGACTTGTTACCAACCCGGCTAGGTGGTTTTAATGTTATCATTGGAATGGATTGGTTATCATACCACCGAGCTCTTATCGATTGTTATGAGAAGATTGTCCATATTCCTCTTCCAAATGGCAAGATTCTTAAAGTTCAATGCGAGAGGCCGGAAAAGGATCTTCGTTCACTTGCATGTATCAAGGCTGATGAGAAAACGCTTGATGACATTCATGTTGTTCGAGACTTCCCTAAGGTATTTCCAGACGATCTGTTAGGTTTACCTCTAGTGCGAGAGATAGAATTTCGCATTGATCTGATTCTAGGCGCATTGCCAGTTGTTAGATCTCCATATCGGTTAGCCCCTTCAGAAATGTTTGAATTGTCAAACCAGCTTAAAGAACTTCAAGAGAAGGGTTTTATTCGACCAAGTCACTCACCATGGGGAGCACCCGTGCTCTTTGTCAAGAAGAAAGAGAAGATATATCGAAGAGCGCGTTTAGAACTCGATACGGGCACTTTGAGTTCACAATCATGCCATTTGGGCTGACGAACGCATCAGCAATATTCATGGAACCATACGGATAGCCTATAACCCTTTTATGTCTTTACATTTAATCATTTTTTGTGTATATAAGTTTATGTGTGAAATCACCATTGGGATGCTATTAAACATGTAAAGCATATTCTTTTGCTTGTGATTTAATTTGTACACTTATTCTTATGTTATTGTGGGTTGAATATATCATGGACTAGGAACCCTAAGTATGTAAGACATATGTTAATAAGGGTTGTAATGGACTTGTAACAAAGTGGTTAAGCTAAAAAGTTATAAAAACGACTTTTAAACACATTTTGAGAAAAAACATTTAGGGGCTGTTTTTGAATTCAAAAATTTACACCTCTATTTTATGATTTTATAAGATACTACATGTCCCAAGGATCGTGGGCATGTAAAGAACTCGAAAAAACCGATTTATAACGAAAAAGATACGACGATTTCAAGTTTACGTTAAATATATACTTTTATAAAACTATTTTTATAAAAATTACTATTCACCACAGAAACTTATATTTTTTAAAACAACCAATAAATCGATAAACTTTTAGATACGAAGACTATGCTCGAACGAATCGCTAAAAAATCGGAGTTAAACGAATAAGTTAACTGACATTTACGATAATAAATTTATAAAAATAAATATATAACTTTTCTAATGAACCAGTAAAATCACTATTCATCAGAAAAAACTATAATTTTAGTAATGTTATATCTTTGAAATCTGTATTATACGGAAGGCGTGGACGTAAGAAACGAAAGAAACGGATTAAAACGAGAAAGTTACGCCAGTTTTACTAAAGTATACTTATAAACGTTTTTACTTTATAAATATGATTTCACTAAAACGATTAGATGGTGATATAGCTATATAGAATTATATATGGTATTAGTTAATCAAAGTACTATATTACTAGGGAGTTTCATAATGAGCCTCTTTCGGGGTGGCGGTTATCGTCGACGTTGTGGATTTCGATTTAAAGTGTCCTAGCTCCTCATACGTCACTACATGACCTCTTAATTATGATAGCCCGAACTATAGTATGATGAGCTATACGATTGAATTAAACCTTTCAGTGAGGATTCTTCTAAACATTCTTCTACTTTTGAAGTTGAGACCTTATAACCCTGAGAAGTTCAAATGCCATTTCACTTTCTTGATCAACTTTTAGTCTTCTACTTAACATCCTTGAAAGCATTTCTTGAGTAAGAGGATATTTCTTCTCTATCATCATGTGAATAGCAATTCCAGTATGCATCAGCAACATATGAATTCCACACGAGTCAAATAATCTTTAGCTTATCAAGTTGTAGTCCTGTCGATTCTTCCATATTTCATCTTCTTCATTAGGCTCAAATAAGATCTTCAGATCTCCCCAAAGTAACAAGTCATATCCTTCTAGACTTGTTGTATCATACTTTTCTTGTACCAGTCTATGTAGATCCATCACATCTTGCCTATCAAAATCATCAAGCATTTCGCTGAATATTTTGTAATTTTTGGAACTTCTATCTGCTTTGATGATTTGATAATACATCTTATTTTCTATCAAAACATGTGTCTTCCAGTCAACTATTAGGTATTTAGTAGCCAGAGACTCAATAACAATAGCAATATCATCCCTTGGAACTACATCCATACTATCTCTAAGCTCTTCCTTCTCAGTATCATCCTCTAGTTTCTATTTCTTGGCATTGTCTTCATCAGAATCTTCTCTTGATCTCTTTTTACTACTTCCTGCTTGCTGTTGACTGTCATCATTTTTCTTAATAGACTTTTGTGAAAAATCAAATCCAGGTCTCTTCATCACTTCCTTTTCAATCTCAGAATCCTTAGGTATAAAAGCATGATTTTGATCCCATACTCTTTCAAATATAAGTCTAATATCTTCATAGCTCATTCCCTTGAAATGACTCTGCCTGTATCCTCCTTGATTTTTCAAATACATGCACATGTTCTTCCTTACTTCAGCTATAAAGAAAGATCTATTTTGAAGTGCATGATATCTTAGCACAACAAGATCACTCCAATCAATATCATGGGCTTGATCAGCTTTAGCTACAACTTCTTGTTCTTGTCTTGCTTTATCAAATTCTTCTTGTAACTGTTTAGCTATTTCTGCATCCCTAGCAATCCTTTGTCTTTCTTCTTCATTAATCTGTTCTTGCAATCTAATAGCTTCTTTATGCCTAAGTCTTTCTTGCTCTAGTTGCTTCTTTATCTTCTTCTGAACAGATTCATCTTCTTTCATAATAGCTTTTCCTTTATCTTTTCTCTTTTCTACACTTCTTCTGATGTACACTAAATTTTCAGTAGCAGTACTAACTTCAGGAGTCTCACTAGCAGTACTAACTGATATGTTAGCAGTACTAATTTCTTTTTCACCCTTTTCACCACTACCAAGATCTCCCACTAGCTCAATAGGCTCTTCTTGATCTAAAAGTATCTCAGTATAAACACTAGTCCTCTCCTGGATCTCAGCATCCTCTTGAATCCATGAAGTTCCTTTATCTTGTACCAATGAAATAGAGGGGTTTTGATCAATCTCAGCAATTCTCCTCCCCTGTTTGGAAGGATCTTCCAAATCTTCTTCAGTATCAGATATAACTACTCTTGCCCTTCTTTTAGGTTGCCTTGACTTAACTTTGTGTTCCAACTTCTTCACCCTCATGATGAGCTTGGTGTAAGCATTACTATATACCTTCTTGTTTTGCTTTAAATCTTGCTCCAAGCTTGCCACTATTGTTGACAATTGGGTACAAAGAACCGTCAATTCATTAAGTATAATACTACCCTTATCACTTACAGGTGTGTGACCTCCTAGGAGAGGTAAATCATAAGGTGGTGTAGGTACCCTGGAGGGTGATAAAAGTAGTGGTTGTGAGGTGGATGGAGTAGTGATAGGTGTGTGATGGGACTCAACTAGGACTGTTAATCCTTCACCCTGCTGAATTGGACCTTGAACAAGCATGCTTGAAAATAGTAGAATGTTCACCCCAGTATAACCCTTGGAAACCCTTCTCATGTTGCTGAATAGTTTTTGTGTGAGGGTAGGAGCAACATAAGTTCTTTTTTGAGGTAGAAGCAATCTTTGATGTTTGTTCAAAAGGATTTGACTGAATCTAGGATACATCAAGAATTTAGACCTACTATCTAAATTTTTTACCATGCCCTCAAAAATCATTTTAGAAAAGTTGAAATTCCTGTTTGTGGCCAGGCAAATTATAGTAGTTGCTATGTTGCTACTAAACTGCTCCCAAGCATCCCCTTACTTAGGGATTAAAGCAATGAAGATATATGTATTAAGAATCTCCATTGAGGGAAAAAGCAACCCTTTTGGAAGGTCAACTTGTCAAAATCAAAAGCATACCCCATAAGAGCAAGCTGCTTAAAAATTTTATTATTAAGGTAGTTGACTAAGTACCATCAACACTACTAAACTTGGATGTTCTTCAAAGATGCTTCAGTGAATAGTCTGAGTTAGCCATCTATTTTGCATGTTCTTTCACATCTCCATCTTCAAGTGTGCTTGTAGAAGATTTACAAAACCTTTTGAATGGTAAAGTATATATAGTAGGATTATTCATTTAGAGCAAACTTTATGTGACTTGTGTTGAGGAAATCTACTATCTGTTGAAAATCTTCACTTCCTTCTGGTTTGAGTAAGTAAGCGACCATGTTGTGGGTATCACAGAACTCCAAATTAGCCATGATTGATGAAGTTATGATAAGGGTTCTGGGTTTATGTTCATTGATTAGAATATGAGAGTTTGGTAAAGTTAATTAAAATTATGTAGAGAGCACTTAGGGTTTTGATTTGACCGACTTAATAAAATTGAATCTTTTTCTCAAAGAAACCTTATAAGAGAAAGAAATATCAAGAATTTTCCAAATCATAGACCCCTATAAGCAAGTTGTTGGCGGAAATATCTCAACGGCTATTAATTAATTAAGAAAATTCTGTTATACCTCAAACAGTACTAATGGTCACCCACCAGTACTAATTTTAGCCTATCAGTACTAACTTTAAGCCCAGCCGTATTAACTTTACCAAGCAGTATTAAGATATGACTGGCAGTACTAACTTAATACTGACAATATTAAGTTTATGCTTAGCAGTATAAACACCAATGTTGTTCCAACAAGCATTTCCATCATATATTTAGATTCTCACAAGCTCTCTTTCTGTTTTTCATCTCACAATTTATTTCATTTCTTTTTCTCACTGAAACTCTGTTTGTTTTTCATACTCACATCTCTCTTTCTATTTTTAAGCTCACTGAATCTCTCATTTCTTTTGGCTCACCAAATCACTCTTTCTGTTTTTATATCACAAATCTCTCTATTCTTTTGAACTCACCAATGCGGACAGTTTTGTATAATGTGCCATTAATTCTATTAGTTGCATACCGTCCCTCTACTTCCAAGTATGTGAACTCTTGAGAGAGGTGGATCATTGGACTATTTAGATGTAGTCTCAAACCTAGTGTGAGCATCTACACCCCCAATATGGTATCTTGGCACTTGGGACCACTATCTAAACTAGTTCCCTAAGGACTTGACTCATTAAGTGTTGCAATAGATTAGGTCCTATTGATGTTACCACTGTCCTGCTCTGCATCTAAGCTAGAAGCAGTAATGGCAGCCCTTTCCATTATGTCTTCCCACTCCTTATAGACAGTCTCATCTGCAACAAGGTTAATAGGCCCACTAGACTGAGATATCTCAGTGGTCCTTATGGCTTTCCTAGGTTTGTGGATCTTTTTGGGTTGATATGATGATGGAACAATGATTGGCTTCTTTATTGCAGAGTTGAGTAAATATGGATGTGGGTTAGGGATCAGTGGGTTGTCCTGACCCTTCATCTATATCTACTTGATGTATCAATCACGTTCATTCATTCTCAATTGACCTCCCCTCAAATAATGCTTTAAGGATTAAGAATTTGCTCAGTAGTTATAACTCTAATGATATCCCATCAGTACTAACTTTGGCTCAGTAGTACTAACTTTTGCCTGGTAGTACTAATTTTTTGCTTAGCAGTATTAAGAGATATCTAACAGTATTAACTCTGTCTTCAATAATTATACAACAATATGCCTCTATTCATCATAAGCATACTAGAAAAGACTAGATAGACATGTGAGAATTCATGAGGATCCATATTTATGCATAACCCATGAATAAAAATTAAGAACTATTATTCAAATACTTCAGAGATTAAGTAATCCAATGCTAGAAATTAGAAAGTTAAACCTGCTAACATCAAAAGCCTTTGTGAGAAGATCTGCAACATTATGGTCTGTGTGTATCTTAATCACTTGAATCAACTTCTTCTCATAACAATCTCTGATGAAATGGTGCCTTATCTCTATGTGATTGGTTTTAGAGTGAAACACTGGATTCTTCACAATGCAAATGGTGCTTTCATTATCAATATAAATCATGGTGTTCATGAAGCTGAACCCATAATCAAGCATTTGATTTTGGATCCATAGCACCTGTCCATAGAAATAAGCAACAACAACATACTCTGCTTCAGTAGTAGAATTTGCAACTATAGTCTGCTTCTTACATTGCCATGAAATCAACCTCTTGCCAAGAAATTGACAACCTCCTGTTGTGGATTTCCTGTCAAGGCTAGCACTAGCATAATCACTATTTGAAAAAGCTTCCAAGTCAAATGGTGAATCTTTAGGATACCAAAGGCCCAATTTAGGTTGACCTTTCAAGTATCTAAAGATCCTCTTCACAATACAAAGATGTGAGGTTTTAGGTGTAACTTGGAACCTTGCACAAGCACACACATCAAACATTATGTCAGGCCTAGAAGCTATTAAGTACATCAATGATCCAATCATTGATCTGTATAAATGAACATCCACATTGTCAGCTTCTTCATCCTTGACCAATGCCTTGTTAGGCTCCATAGGAGTGCTTGTTGTTTTCACAGTGGCAAAATCAAACTTCTTTAATATATCAGCCACATATTTATCCTGGATAATGAAGATTCCATCCTTCTTCTGTTGTACTTATAACCCTAAGAAGAAAGTGAGTTCCCCCATAGAATTCATCTGGAATCTCTTGTGCATCAACCATTCAAACTTATCACATAAAGACTTCTTTGTGGATCCAAAGATGATATCATCAACATACACTTGTACTAACAAAATATCACCTTTGTACTTCTTGATGAACTAAGTCTTATCAATAGTGCCTCTTCTAAATCTATTTTCAATTAAGTAGGCAGACAAGGTCTCATACCAGGCTCTAGGAGCTTGGTGTAGACCATATAAAGTTTTTTCTACCTTATACACTTTGTCAAGAAAATGTGGATCTTCAAAACCAGGAGGTTGACAAACATATACCTCATCTTCAATAGTACCATATAAGAAGGCACTCTTCACATCCATCTGATACACAATAAACCCCATATATGATGCATAGGCAAAAAATAACCTGATTGCTTATATTCTAGCAACAAGAGAAAAACCTCATTATAATCAATTCCTTCTTCTTGGGTATAACCTTGTGTAACCAGTCTTGCCTTGTTTCTTACTACAATACCTCTCTTATCTGTCTTGTTTCTAAAGACCTATTTTGTTCCAATGGCCCTCTTGTCATTAGGTAGATTGACCAGAGTCCAAACCTTTTAAAGTTTAAATTACAGAAGCTCCTCTTGCATTGCCTCTACCCAGCTTGGATCTTCCAAAGCTTGAATCACCTTTTTGGGTTCTTTTTGAGAGAGAAAACAGGCAAATAAGCAGTTTTGATAATCTTTGTGATTTGTTCTCCTCTGCTTATTAATGTAACATACCATAGCATGTTCATCAGAAATCTTAGTCATTCTCCTTGTTTGAATGGCTGAATTTAAGTCTCCAATGGTTTGGTCTTTAGGATGATCCTTGTCATTTCTGGTTGTGGGAATAGGACTGACATTCATGGTTGTTTCCAAGTTGTTTAGGTCAGCCTCTGCACCCACATCTTCATCATCATAAGCATTACCAAAAATTCCAGTATCATTCATTAGAGTTACATTTGAAATAGGTGGAAGAGTAAATGCATTTTTAAAAGGAGAAAATTGTTCAAATAGATGTTCCTCAAATGCATTAGAAGCTTCAGAAGCATTAACTGGTGATGATGTATCATCATTAGTAAAAGATGGTCCAGCAGTATTAACAGGTGTACTAACAGTATTAATACTATTAGTACTGTTAGTATGTACAGTCTGCTTTTCTTGTTGAAGTAGCCTTTCAAACTCACTTCTTGTGGCTTGATCATCCTCCCTATCTTTATCTGAAGCTCCACTTTCATCCATTTTAGTAGTCTTCTCTTTAGCATCTTCTTCACTGACCTTAGGATCTTGAGAGATTAATGGATCAGTTGTGCAGATAGGTATTAAGATGTACTCTTGTTCAGGTTCAATCTTCTTTTCAGCTTGACCTGCAATAATGTTATCTCTTTTCCCTGCAATACCATTAGTTTGATTTTCTGCAATAACTGGCACATAGTTCATAGATTTTGACAAAGAATCAACATCAAAAAGCCAGTCTGGTCCATTTCCTGTCACATTAGGTGCATTTTCAAGAAATCTAATGTTTAATGTCTCTTCAACTATCTTGGTCCTCTTGTTAAATACTCTCATTGTTTTGCTAACCATAGAGTACCCAACAAAAAATCCCTCATCAGCTTTTCCATCAAACTTGCCTAGTTGATCCATGGTATTTAATATAACACCTCATATTTTAGGTCATTGTCATGAGAAGTCTAATCATGGAGTTTCTTCCACGGATAAGTTCATAAGGTGTCTTGTTATGAGGCTTAATGACTAAGACCTTATTTAGCACGTAGCAAGCAGTATTAACTGCTTCAGCCAAAAAAGTGGTTGGTAACTTAGAGTCAACTAACATAGTTCTTGCAGCCTCTATCAGTGTTTTATTCCTCCTCTCAGCAACACCATTCTGCTGAGGAGTCCTAGCAACACTGAATTCCCTCTTAATCCCCTTCATTTCACAGAACTGATTCATTACACTATTTTTGAACTCAGTTCCATTGTCACATCTGATAACTTTTACTTTATGGTCTAGTTGATTTTCTATTTCTGTTATGAAGGTCTTTAATATCCTACTAGTCTCATCCTTAGTGGCCAAAAAGAATACCCAAGAAAATCTACTAAAGTCATCAGTGACAACTAGGCAATAAGACTTTTTCATTAAACTCTTAACATTTATAGGACCAAATAGATCCATATGAAGCATATGTAAGGGTTTGCTGATTGAGTTTACAAGTTTGGCCTTATAGGAGGCTTTGTGTTGCTTTCCTTTCTGACAAGCAACACAAGAGTGGTTATTTTCAAAAATCTTTGAAGGCAAACCTCTAACAAGGTTTCCCCTCACAAGTTTGTTCATGTTTTTAAAGTTTGTGTGACCAAGCCTCCTATGCCATAAATTAGATTCATCAATTGTGGCCTTAGCAAAGAGGCAAGTTAAACCTTTAGTGGGAACAACACTCTTAGGTCACACTGTAAAGTTAACCCTTTCTTGGAACTCTCAGCAAAACCTGACTTTCATCAAGTAGCTTAAAGTCAAAAGATAAGACAAGACATTCAGTGTCAGTAAAAAGAACATTATTCTTTTTGTCACATATTTGTGACATACTAAACAGGTTATACTTAAGCTCCTTACAAAAGTACACATTTTCAAAATCCAATATCTATTTTGGATTTTTACCCTATTCTAGAAATTCTACCTTTACCATCTCCAAAGGAAACAAATCCATCATCACAATCTTCATACTCACTAAGATAGCATTTGTTTCTAGTTATGTGCCTTGAGCAACCATTGTTAATAACTCATTTTTCCTTGTACTCCTTCTGTTGTGGGTTGCCCTGCACATAAAATAAGAAAATTAGGCTCTTTTGGGGATCCAAGCCATTATAGACTTGGATATGCCTCGTGCATCAATATAAGAATATTTCTTGAAAGTATTTGATGCACTACTATTTTGGCTTTCCAAACCCAGCATACTGAGGCCTTAACAACATTAGCCCCTTTTTCCTTGTTTTCACTTACTACTAACTGCTTTAAAATAACCTAGCAGTAAGTATCTTTCACCTTGATAGTATAAACTGTTTTATTGAAAATACTTCTTAGTTTGTGTTAAATGCCTTGTGACTTGTAATATCCCTTTTTTGAAAGATATTTGATATGGATCTGGATGATCATATGTTGGGTTTTGAGCCAGCAGTATTAACTGGTTTAACAGCAATATTAATTCTAGCACCAACAGTATTAACACTTGCACCAGCAGTATTAACACTTGCACTAGCAGTATTAATTTTGCCAGACTTGGTTAATACTGCTTGTGGAACAAATCTTCTATTAGGATGAGGGTGAGTCATTTTATTAGCAAAGTTCCTTGTTAATCACTCCTTCTTATTTGTTCGCAACTAAAAAAGCAAAACACAAATACACTCCAACTAAGAACAACAACCACAATTACACAACACAGCAAACAAAAACATTAAATTCCACACACGAAGTAAACAAGAAACATCACACAGTACAAAAATACAAAAAAGCCACAACAAACAACAACGACCAAACAAAGCCTACAACAAAATCGAAAAACAAAAGACTAAAACAAACCCATCCACCACAACAATAACTAAAAAAAACTACAAAACAGAAAAAACAGAAGTATTCTAAAGAACCCAACACAAACACGACATACCACATCCATCCCAACAACACATCAAACAACCAAACTAAAACGCACCCCAACCAACAAACAGGGGGGTGTAACAACAAATCAACAAAACACTAAAACAAAGAAAAGCAACAGCAGAAAAACAACCACAACACCAAGATCACAAACATCCACACAAAACAAGACAACACAAACTATAAAAAGCACAACAAAAAATTCCACAAACAGATAAACAAATCAGAATCAAACAAAATGCCACATAACAAACACAACACACCACAAACAAAAGCAGAAACAACAATTTCCACAAAACAAATTAGAACACCAACACAACAAAACACACAAGGAAAACAATACCGGATGACCAAAAAAACAAAACCACAACATAACCAAAACAAAGCAATAAAAGACACTGGTCCTTATAACCTATTTAACACACACATAAGAAATGCTCAAAACTACCACAAACAACAAGCTTTAGTAATCATTTTAAAGTCACTTCCTAGTATTTGGGACATAAGATTGTTTCCAGTTTCATCTTTGGTTTTCCCTGAGTATATGTTTGTTTTTGTTATAGCGTTTTTTCCTACCTTCTCTACTGTTTCCCTAGCAGACTTAACAAATTTTATCTTTTCAGTGCTAGGTCTAACAGTTTTATCCTTAACATTAGGTATAAATTCTACCTCACTATCATCATCAGAATTCCAATCCTCAATGACTAGAGGTCTAAAGCTGTTTTCCCTAATAGTTTTAGGTTCTACTGCATCACCATTATTTTTTACACCAGTAGACTCATAAATTTGACAACAATATATTAGGCTTTCTAACATTACTAGGTGTATCTTCTAAGTATAACATTCCATATTCTCACTTTCAACTATTTCATCCATAAACGTTAGATCAGGTTTGCGAGGTATGAAATTCCCTGTATAAGGTGGGAGAACTGCATGATATCCCTTGGACTTATTATACTCTTGATTTTCTAACATCTCAGATGAATTCACAAAACTTTCTACTGCAAGAGAAGCTGTAGTAGAAGAAGCTGTATTATATCCTAGTCCAGTTTTAAACTTGTCACAAACTTGACTTTCCAGCAAATTATTCAAAGATTTAGATGAATTTTGAAACTTCTCTAAAGTTAGCTTTAACTTATCGCTCTCTTTTTCTGCTTTTTCCAATTTCCTTTTCTTTTCAACTAAAGCATTATCTCTTAGTCTAACTTCAAGTTTTAAAACATTAATGCTTTCTTCAAACACAGTCTCATTTTTCTTATAGTGAGCTAGTCTAGCTTCTACTGACTCTAAACCTGCTTTATAAGATACTAAATTAAATTGAGACTTATTGTATATTGAATTCAAATTGTCATATTGTTCTTTAAGAATAGCATAAGCTTTTACACATGATTTAGAACAAGAATCTACCTCAGAATCTAAACTGGAAGAACTTCCTGATGATGTATGTGCCATTAATGCAAAGTTTGCAGATGTCTCCTTCTTCATCTTGATATGCTCCCAATCATACCCTCCAATTCCATCTTGAGCAACCAATGCATTTTCATTGGGAGTTTCCACTGTCACAGTTCTTCTATTATTCTCTTTTTCTCCTTATTCCTTAGAAGTCTACATTCTCTTGCAAAGTGACCACATTTATGACAATTGTAGCACTCCACTTTTGACCTATTAAATCCAACTCTTTTACCATTTACATCCAACTGCCTGCCTATCCTCTTGATGAATCTCCTAGCTCTAATAGTCAGCATGGCCATTTCCCATTGTAAATCCATTTCTTCTAGGTCCATCAAGATCATTTGTTCTAAGATTACTCATGACATTTAGGAGTAATTATGAATTACAAGCTTGGAAAGCACAGACCACAACATCACTTAAGGTTATCTTCAGTTGTAGATTACTTGAGTATGACCAGCACTAACTCAAAATCAGTGTTACTGCTTCATATTGTGCTTCTGTTGCTATTGCTGTAATGCGTTGGATGACACAAAAGCCTCATAATGTAGATTTTGGCTTGTACTTGATCCTGTAATTTCAAGTTCATATATCTTTAAGTTGTTATACATGTCATCCAAACTAATGGTTTCAATTTCCACTTTGTTCCTCCAGATCAAAGCATGAGTCTTCCATTCAGATGGAAGACTTTCAACAGTTTTAAGTTCATGTCCTCTTGTGAAATAACTTCACCTTGAATCTCCAACTGACTAATAAGTTTTTGTTACCTATCAAATGTTTGATCCATTGTTTCTGAACTTGGTCCTGCAAAGTTCTCATATTGTTGCTTGAGTAGTGTCCTCTGAACTTTCTTGGATTCCTTGTTTCCTCCATACCTCTTCTCTATGGCTTTCATGAGCAATTTTTCATCCTTATATGAATGGAACTTCAGTTGATCTTTATTTGGGAGCGCCATCAACAGAGTTCCTCTAGCATTCATCTCATTCCTCCTTCCAGTTTTTTCTGCTAGCAGTATTAGATTCAATTCCTGCTCAGTTTACTTCTTTCCTTCTCCAACTTTCCCTTTAGCATTGTTTACCCATTCAGAATTACTTCCCAGAGAGGAAGTAATCAGTCATGAGAAAGTATTGTTCTATCCTCATTAACCAGAGATCATAATCCCCTGGGTTGAGGATAGGGAGTTTTGCAGTCAGAGTTTTAGAAGTAGTTTTTGCCTCCATCTTATCATTAAGAAATAGATCTAGTATATATTGTTTGTTTCTTCTTATTCAAAGCATCACAACAAGCTCTGATACCACTTGTTGATCCCAATGAATAGATCTTTAACTCCTTAGCTTGATGTAAGGTTTGGTATCCTTGGATAAATCCAAAGGTACTAAGAATGACACTTTGTGTATATGATATAAACTATGCGGAATCTAGTTTATACCACTAAGAAGAATAACAGCAATGTATGTTTGATAAACAGAAAATATAACCAAAACATAAGCAACAATATATTAATAACAACACTCTTTGAATAGTGGTTAGGTTTACAACCTTGAAGCTAAGGATACTATGAAAGACAGATAATAATGTGATACTAAAAGCTAAAAACCTAGGATATCCTTTTATACACCAAGGAGTCCTTTACAAGATAACTATGAATCTTCTAAAACATTAAGCTTATATGCATATTGATCGTCAGTTAAAATTCAACCTTTTAATTATATAAATATATAATAAATATATAAATAATAAGGCTAAAGTAAGTATTCCGAGAGGCTTTTAAAAGATTCGTTTGTATCCAAAACACAATCCCTTAAAAATCTACCCGGGTCGTTCTCCTAACGAGGTGCGAATTGAAAATCGAGAACGTTCGTGATCGCGCGTTTGAATGGTCAAAGGGTTTTTGGATTTGGATTTTCTAATTTCTAAGATTAAAATACAAAAACGATTAAAAAAAACCTAAAAATGAAAGCTAAAAATGATTTCAACCTAAAAACGAGAACGGGATTGAAAACCAGTTCTTTAAAAAACCAAATTTTGCAAAATTAACCTTACGAAAGCAAATTTAATTTTCCTAGGTCCTACACGATAAAAGAAATTTAAAAAAAAAGAATTATATTTTTTTGACTTTTTAATAATTTTTTATGAATTAAAAATTGTTTTAATAAAAATAATTAATTAAAAATATTAAACGAACTTATAAAAATCTGAAAATTAAGGGAAAATGCTTATGAAACTAAAGCTTGGATTCTAAGAAAAATAGAAGCCCCCAAACAGCTTATCAAAATAAGCTGTTAATAAGCTAAAACAGCTTATAAGCTTAAAGGGCCAAAACGTCCTTAAATACCAAGCCACTTGGGACTATAACGAAAAAGTCCCAAGGGCGCAGCGGTAAGTGTGTGTGTGTTATAAAGGGTTGAGGGTGTTGAGGTCCAGGGTTCGAGCCTTGGCTCACCTTGGACTTCCACCTTCCCCTTTTTGCTTTTTTAAAAAAAAAACTTTTAATACAGCTTATAAATAAGCTGTAAACTACCAACTTTAATAAAGGAAAAAATTTTAAAACTTAAAAATAAGCACGAAATAAGCAAAAGAAAATGACAGATTGCTTAATTTACACTCAAGGCTAAATGATAACCTGTTGGCCCTTTTTTGGCTAAATAAGCTAATCTAAAAGATAAATAAGCTTAAACAGATAAATGACTACACCTAATAAGCAAGAAAGAACAAAAATAAGCAAAGACTATAATCTAAATAAGCAAAAAATTCAAATAAGCTATATGGCTAAACTGCTACTCACACAGCCTAAAGGGCACCTTTGGGCTTATTTTTAAGCACCAATAAGGATCCTTATGGGAATGCAGCTTATACCACTAAAATCCTTGGCTCATAAACTATCTAAAACAGCAAAGTGAAAATGGTTTGAAACTTAAATAAGCCACTAAAAAGCTAATGGAAAAGGGCAGTTCACACTTGATGGCTACTTTTGGCTTTTCTTAAAATGACAACTAGGCTACATGCGGGCATAAAATAAGCTAGAAAATAAGCTTAAAAATGAAAAACAAGTTAAAACAGATAGAGTTCACCAACAAATGAGCTTATGCTCAAAAATTTAAGATCTAAAAACAATTTTAACTAACTAAAAATTTAAAATAAAATAAAAACTTTTGAACTTAGAAAAAGACTTGGTAACTTTGACAGATTTTTGCAAAAATAAAAGTGGGCTAAATGAAGACTTAACTACTGCATTAGGACTTCAATAACAACACAAAAACAACACTAAAAATATGAATTTGAAGGCCTAATCAAATAAGCTATGTATGACTGTTCTGTCACCACATTTTTACACAGGTTTTAGAAAAGGCTCAAAAACAAACAAACAAACTTAAAAATCTTTGGAAACAGCTTATAAAAGCTTAAAGATAGTTTGCCAAAAGTGGCCAAGTGACCCAAAAGTTTTTTAAACACTTTTGACCCTTTTTCACCCTTATACCAAACACCCCTTTAAGAAATCAATTTCAATTTTAAGACTGATTTTGAAGGATTTAAGCTATAAGGTTTGAAAACAGATGGTAATAAAACAAAGTTAAGCAAAAATAAGCAGGTTTCAAACAAAGATAAGCACTTAAAATAAGCTCATAAGCACAAGCAATATACAAGCTATAAAAGGCAGTTTTGAACAAATACTTAAACAAATGACAAGTAAGCACTACACAAGCATAAATAAGCAAATCAATATAAATAAGCATAAATAAGCAGAAAATCTAGGGAGGTCGATAAGAGGTAAGAACTACTTTTAGAAGTGATAACCCGGTGAAAATTTTTGTCCTATATTTCGTTTCAACAAACAAAAACCAGAGTAAAGCTCCGAGCCCGGGAACTTCTTTGTGGAAAGGAAGTTCATAAAGAGGAGGATTAAAATCCTCAAGAATTAAAGAAGCAAAAGATATCTTCTTCACATTCTTTTCCATTATTGCACAATTAGTGACTTCAAAGAGGTTCTCATGAATGAGTATACCCGGATTAAATACCTTGTCCTCGTTATTGGTTGAAGGCAAAGCATCAACCTCAGAAAAATCCTCATAGAAAACCGAGAAGGAAATCACTTGATCTAGGTGGATCAAGTTCATCAATCAAGATTTTAGCATCTTGATTTTTCTCCTCCTTGAAGTTAAAAATGGATTCATCATATGTATTGATCATTAACGTCTCAGATCAAAAAGTTCCTCATTATAATCATCCCCATAATGTGGGTATAGTAATCAAAAGCATGTTCATTCGGTGAACATTCAGAACGTATCATTAAGATTGTCATCAAGAGAATTTTCATCAACCGAATCTTCGAGAATAGAATCCATTTCCTTGATAGGATCATGGTTAAGCAAATACTCTATTTCTCGAAGATCGAATTCGGCATCAAAGGGAAGATCATCATTTCTCGGTGGAAATGTGATATGAGCGAGTTCATCGGCGAACTCCTATATCGGAATAGTCGCTAGTCTCAGAAACGGGAGACTAGTGAAAGAAGAAGTGGTACTGCCACTTAAAGAATTATGAAAAGGAGAGAGAAGATATGAAGGATTACTATTTCCTGTTGAAATGAATCACATGCGAGATAATGCTTCGAATTCTTCCAAATTACATCACTTTCTTCGAAGGGAAGTAAGTGTTGGGGAGAAGAAAGAAGACTTGGTCATTAGGTTCCGAGATCGAAGTGGATGCCACTCAATTAAATCATGATATAGAGCGAACATTGGTTTTATCAAGATTTAGCAAGTTCTTAATAATGTCTCCCTCTGGATCAAAAATATCATCATTAACTTCCGGTGAAGTTAAGTCGGTATGAAAAGTGAGAAAAGAAGTAAGATTGCCACTTTGATGATTTGTTGCAAACAAATCTTTAAGAATTTTCCTCATGTGAAACATTGTATACATCAAATCATGTTGAAGATTCTGATGAGGTTGGGTTGAATAGCTTGAAGTGTCATGTCTCATATTCAAGGTTAATCTTTCATTACCGTCATGAAGAATCATTTCTTCTCCATGAACGTCAATCAAAGCACGAGCGGTCTGTAAGAAAGGTCTACCCAAGATGAGAGGGACTCGCAGATCACTCTCATAATCAACAATGACAAAATCAGCGGGGAATGTAAACTTTCTAACCGGAACAAAGACATCTCTTGCAATTCCTTTTGGAGTGCAAAATAACTCGTTAGCAAGTTCCAAGCTACATTTGGGTGAAAGAAGCTCATGTACATCCTAACCTTTTCCCCACCGTGAAGAAAAAAGAGGCATCAAGTTTTTGCTAGCACCTAGATCGGCTAGGGCCTTGCACTTGAGCTCACTAAAACCACACGGAATGAGAAATTTCCCAGGGTCACCTAGTTTTTCGGGTAACTTCTTTAGGATAACCGCTGAGCAATTTTCATTGAGGGGTGTATTTGCCAATTCTATAAGTTTTTCCTTTTTGGAAAGGAGACTCTTTAGCATCTTTTGGTATTTCGGGATTAAAATCAAAACATCAGCAAGAAAGAAGGTATCTTGATGTCCCCACCTCTTTTAAATTGCTTAGGTGTTTGACTTATCACACACCTTTGTTTGATGTTGCATGTCCTCCCCTTAATTCAATACCAAGTAATCAATATGCTTAGCCTGCAAATGTTAGTCCAAAACCAAGAATACACAATTCAAAGTATTTTCTTGTCTAACAGTATTAATTATGACTAACAGTTTGAACTATCAGTCTTAAATATAACTAGCAGTACTAGTTATACTTAGCATTACTAATGTTTTGCCTAGCAGTACTAACACTTGCCTAGCAGCATTAATCTTACAACTACCAGTTTTACTTCTAAATTCATCTTAAACAAACACATATTTAGAGATTAAGTAATCCAATGCTAGAAATTAGAAAGTTAAACCTGCTAACATCAAAAGCCTTTGTAAGAAGATCTGCAACACTTGAATCTCTGATGAAATGGTGCTTTATCTCTATGTGCTTGGTTTTAGAGTGAAACACTGGATTCTTCATAATGAAAATGGTGCTTTCATTATCAATATAAATCATGGTGTTCATGAAGTTGAACCCATAATCAAGCATTTAATTTTGGATCCATAGCACCTGTCCACAACAATGAGCAGCAGCATCATACTCTGCTTTAGTAGTAGAATTTGCAACTATAGTCTGCTTCTTACATTGGCATGAAATCAACCTCTTGCCAAGAAATTGACAACCTCCTGTTATGGATTTCCTGTCAAGGCTAGCACCAACATAATCACTATCTAAAAAAGCTTCCAAGTCAAATGGTGAATCTCTAGGATACCAAAAGCCCAATTTAGGTTGACCTTTCAAGTATCTAAAGATCCTCTTCACAGCATGAAGATGTGAGGTTTTAGGTGTAACTTGGAACCTTGCACAAGCACACACAGCAAACATTATGTCAGGCCTAGAAGCTGTTAAGTACATCAATGATCTAATCATTGATCTGTATAAATGAACATCCACATTGTCAGCTTCTTCATCCTTGACCAATGCCTTGTTAGGCTCCATAGGAGTGCTTGTTGTTTTCACAGTGGCAAAATCAAACTTCTTTAATATATCAGCCACATATTTGTACAGGATAATGAAGATTCCATCCTTCTTTTGTTGTACTTGTAACCCTAGGAAGAAAGTGATTTCCCCTATAGAACTCATCTGGAATCTCTTATGCATCAACCCTTCAAACTCATCACATAAAGACTTCTTTGTGGATCCAAAGATGATATCATCAACATACACTTGTACTAACAAAATATCACCTTTGTCCTTCTTGATGAACAAAGTCTTATCAATAGTGCCTCTTCTAAATCCATTTTCAATTAAGTAGGTAGACAAGGTCTCATACCAGGCTCTAGGAGCTTGGTGTAGACCATATAAAGCTTTTTCTACCTTATACACTTTGTCAGGAAAATGTGGATCTTCAAAACCAGGAGGTTAGCAAACATATACCTCCTCTTCAATAGTACCATATAAGAAGGCACTCTTCACATCCATCTGGTACACAATAAACCCCATAAATGATGCATAGGCCAAAAATAACCTGGTTGTTTCTATTCTAGCAACAGGAGCAAAAACCTCATCATAATCAATTTCTTCTTCTTGGGTATAACCTTGTGCAACCAGTCTTGCCTTATTTCTTACTACAATACCTCTCTCATCTTTCTTGTTTCTAAAGACCCATTTTGTTCCAATGGCCCTCTTGCCATTAGGTAGATTGACCAAAGTCCAAACCTTTTGAAGTTTAGATTGCAGAAGCTCCTCTTGCATTGCCTCTACCCAGCTTGGATCTTCCAAAGCTTGAATCACCTTTTTGGGTTCTTTTTGAGAGAGAAAACAGGTAAATAAGAAGTTTTGATAATCTTTGTAATTTGTTCTCTTCTTCTTATTAATGTAACACACCATAGCATGTTCATCATAAATCTTGGTCATTCTCCTTGTTTGAATGGCTGAATTTAAGTCTCCAATGATCTGGTCTTTAGGATGATCCTTGTCAAGTCTGGTTGTGGGAATAGGACTGACATTCATGGTTGTTTCCAAGTTGTTTAGGTCAGCCTCTGCACCCTCCATATGAAGCATATGTAAGGGTTTGCTGATTGAGTTCACAAGTTTGGCCTTATAGGAGGCTTTGTGTTGCTTTCCTTTCTGACAAGCAACACAAGAGTGGTCATTTTCAAAAATCTTTAAAGGCAAACCTCTAACAAGGTTTCCCCTCATAAGTTTGTTCATGTTTTTAAAGTTTGTGTGACCAAGCCTCCTATGCCATAAATTGGATTCATCAATTGTGGCCTTAGCAAAGAGGCAAGTTAAACCTTTAGTGGGAACAACACTCTTTAGGTCAACACTGTAAATGTTATCCTTTCTTGGAACTCTTAGCAAAACCTGATTTTCATCAAGTAGCTTAAAGTCAGAAGATAAGACAAGACATTCAGTGTCAGTAAAAATAACATTATTCTTTTTGTCACAAATTTGTGACACACTAAACAAGTTATACTTAAGCTCCTTACAAAAGTACACATTATCAAAATCCAATGTTCTTGTTTTGATTTTACCTTTACTAGAAATTCTACCTTTACCATCTCCAAAGGAAACAAATCCACCATCATAATCTTCATATTCAGTAAGATAGCATTTGTTTCCAGTCATATGCCTTGAGCAACCACTGTCAATAACTACCTTTTCCTTGTAATCCTTCTGTTGTGGGTTGCCCTGCACATAAAATAAGAGAATTAGGCTCTTTTGGGATCCAAGCCATTATAGACTTGGATCTGCCTTGTGCATCAATAGAAGAATATTTCTTGAAAGTATTTGATGCACTACTGTTTTTGGCTTTCCAAACCCAGCATGCTGACGCCTTAATAGCATTAGCCCCTTTTCCCTTGTTTTCACTTACTACTACTCTATACCTAGCAGTAGTATCTTTTACCCTGACAATATTATCTATTTTAATGAAAATACTATTCTTGTTTGTGTTAAATGGCCTTGTGACTTGTGAATATCCCTTTTTGTAAGTATTTGATATTGATCTTGGATGATTCACAGTTGGTTTTGAGCCAACAGTATTAACTGGTCTGACAGCAGTATTAATTCTAGCACTAGCAGTATTAACACTTGCACCAGCAGTATTAATTTTGCCAGACCTGGTTAATACTGCTTGTGGAACAAATCTTCTATTAGGGTGAGGGTGAGTCATTTTATTAGCAAAGTTCTTGTGATTCACCCTTCTTGAGTTGTTCCACACTAGTCTTATAACCTTTTTATCACACACATAATGAAGATGCCCAAAACTACCACAAACATAACAAGCTTTATTAATCATTTTAAAGTTACTTCCTAGTCTTTGGGACATTAGATTGTTCCAGTTTCTTTGGTTCCCCCTAGGATAGTGTTTGCTTTGTTTAGATGTTTCTATCTTCTCTACTGTTTCCCTAGCAGACTTAACAAGTTTTATCTTTTCTATGCTAGAACTAACAGTTTTATCCTTAGGTATAATTTCTACCTTACTTTCATCATCAGAGTTCCAATCCTCAATGATTGGAGGTCTAAAGCTGTTCTTCCTAACAGTTTTAGATTCTACTGCGTCACAATTACTTTTTACATTAGCAGACTCATGATTTGACTCAACTGTCTTATCATTACTAGGTGTAACAACAGTAGTAACATCCAAATTCTCACTTTCAACTATTTCATCCATAAATGTTAGATCAGGTGTGCGCGGTATGAAATTCCCTGTAAAAGGTGGGGGAACTGCATGATATCCCTTGGACTTTTTATACTCCTAATTTTCTAACATCTCAAATGAATTCACAAAACTTTCTACTGCAGGAGAAGCTGTAGTAGAAGAAGCTGCATTATATCCTAGTCCAATTTTAAACTTGTCACAAACTTGACTTTCCAGCAAATTATTCAAAGATTTAGATGAATTTTGAAACTTCTCTAAAGTTAGCTTTAACTCATCTCTTTCTTTTTCTGCTTTTTCCAATTTCCTTTTGTTTTCAACTAAAGCATTATCTCTTAGTCTAACTTCAAGTTTTAAAACATTAATGCTTTCTTCAAACACGGTCTCATTTTTCTTATAGTGAGCTAGTTTAGCTTCTACTGACTCTAAACCTTCTTTATAAGATACTAAATTAAATTAAGACTTATTGTATTCTGAATTCAAATTGTCATATTGTTCTTTAAGAATAGCATAAGCTTTTACACATGATTTAGAAAAAGAATCTACCTCAGAATCTGAACTGGAAGAACTTCCTGATGATGTATGTGTCATTAATGCAAAGTTTGTAGGATGCTCTTCTTCAGCTTGATAGCTCCAATCATACCCTCCAATTCCATCTTGAGCAACCAATGCATTTTCATTGGGAGTTTCCACTGTCACTGTTCTTCTATTATTCTCTTTTTCTCTTTTCTCCTGATTCCTTAGAAGTTTACATTCTCTTGCAAAGTGACCATATTTATGACAATTGTAGCACTCTACTTTTGTCCTGTCAAATCCAACTCTTTTATCATTTACATCCAACTGCCTTCCTGTCCTCTTGATGAATCTCCTAGCTCTAATAGTCAGCATGGCCATTTCCTATTGTAAATCTATTTCTTCTAGGTCATCAGGATCAATTTGTTCTAGATCCTCTCATGACATTTGACGAGAATTGGGCTGACTAGCTAGGAAAGCACAGATCACAGCATCACTAAGGTTATCTCCAGATGTAGGATTACTTTGAGTATGAGCATCACTAACTCCATAAGCAGTGTTATCTGCTTCATTTGTGCTGCTATTGCTGTTAGTGCTGTTGGAGGACACAAAAGCCACATTTTGTAGATTATGACTTGTACTTGATGATCCTTAAATTTCAGGTTCATATATCTTCAAGTTGTTGTATAAGTCATCCAAACTGATGGTCTTTATTTCCTGTTTGTTCCTCCAGATCAAAGCATGAGTCTTCCATTCAGATGGAAGACTTCTCAACAGTTTGAAGTTCATGTCCTCTTGTGTAATAATTTCACCTTGAATCTCCAACTGAGTGATAAGCTTTTGCAACCTATCAAAAGTTTGATCCATTGTCTCTGAACTTGATCCTGCAAAGTTCTCATATTGTTGCTTGAGTAGAGTTCTCTGAACTTTCTTGGATTCCTTGTTTCCTCCATACCTCTTCTCTATGGCTTCCATGAGCAATTTTGCATCATTATATGAATGGAACTTCAGTTGATCTTTATTTGGGAGTGCCATCAACAGAGTTCCTCTAGCTTTCATCTCATTCCTCTTGTCCTGTTTTTCTTTTGCAGTAGTAGGTTCATATTCCTGCTCAGTTTCTCCAACTTTTCTCTTTAGCACTTTGTTACCATTCAGAATTACTTTCCAGAGAGAGTAATCAGTCATGAGAAAGTAATGTTCTATCCTCATTAACCAGAGATCATAATCCCTTGGGTTGAGGATAGGGAGTTTTGCAGTCAGAGTTATAGAAGTAGTTCCTGCCTCCATCTTATCACTGAGAAATAGATCTAGTATATATTTTTTGTTTCTTCTTATTCAAAGCTTCACAACAAGCTCTCATACCACTTGTTGATCCCAATGAATAGATCTTTAACTCCTTAGCTTGATGTAAGGTTTAGTATCCTTGGATAAATCCAAAGGTACTAAGAATGAAACTTTGTGTATATGATATAAACTATGCGGAATCTAGTTTATACCACTAAGAAGAATAACAGCAATGTATGTTTGACAAACAGAAAATATAGCCAAAACAATAAGCTCCAATATATTAATACGAACACTCTTTGATAGTGTTAGGGTTTACAACCTTGAAGCTATGGATACTATGAAAGACTGATATGTTGTGATTCTAATGCCAAAACCTAGGATCTCCTTTTATACACCAAGGAGTCCTTTACAAGATAACTATGAATCTTCTAAAACATTAAGCTTATATACATATCTTTCTAAATATATAGAATATACACAAGATAACTAATACATATCTTTTAACACGTCTTTACATCTCTTCACGTGTATTTATCTTCATGCAGTCTTCAATCTTTATCAGCAGTATAAATCCTCTCAGCAGTGTTAAGTTAGTACTAGCAGTACTAACTTATTCCTAGCAGTACTAACATTCTTCTAGCAGTACTAACTGGTTTATACTGCCAGTTATGACTTAAGCAGTACTAACACTTTGACTTGGCAGTACTAAGTCTAATGAGCTTAATTCCTAACAATTGCTTAATTTATCGTTGATTAATTGTTTATGTTTATCAGTTTATACTTGTTTAGGTGCTTTTGTAGTATATTGGATATCATAACACAAGCCTAGGATTAATGTTTGGCTGAATTATGTAGAGAGAGAAAGTGGGAGTTCAAGAGAGAGAAAATCACTTAGTTTGTGTTTGTGATAAAATGAACATCCAACCTCTTCCCATGGCTGGAAAGGGGTATTTATACAATTGTTTTGGTGCCCCTAAATGGGCCATGGAGTGGGCTAACAAGTGGGTAAAGACCCAGCCCAACACCATAAGTCGTACGGTAACTAAACGATTGAAACTAAGACTACGAGCTAACCTATGCTAGATATAAAACGGGGTGACCGAGTCTTTTACATAGATTTTTATAATCCTAACACATCACGACCACAATATCAAAACTAACAAAACCTCATCCTTCTCTTATTTTGTTCGAACCCAAAACGCACCATAAATAGTCATTTATAAACTTTTCGCTTTTGATTTTTTTATCAAACGGGCCGTACAACTAACATCTATGCATCATTTAACACTAAAAAGTACAAGTTAAATAAAAATTTATAAAACTTATAAAAAGGATCTTCAAAATAAATTTCGACG
>BQNB010045481.1:0-31179 GCA_026074375.1 Tanacetum coccineum
TCTTTCTACTGGCACATTCTCTTCCTTAAACGCCTCTCTTTGGGCTGCCTGTATCATTCTTTTAACTCTGAACTGAATGGTCATAGCCATTGCTCGTACACGTCTAGGTTTCACTTGCTCTTTCCTACTTAAGGCATCAGCTACCACATTAGCCTTGCCTGGATGATAGCGAATCTCACACTCATAGTCGTTGAATAACTCAATCCACCTCCTTTGACGCATATTTAACTCCTTCTGATTGAATATGTGTTGAAGACTCTTATGATCCGTATATATGACACTCTTCGCTTCGTACAAGTAATGCCTCCACGTCTTAAGATCAAAAACTATTGCTCCCAACTCTAGGTCGTGTGTTGTATAATTCTTCTCATGTATCTTCAATTGTCGTGATGCATAGGCAATTACCTTGCCTCTTTGCATGAGTACACAACCTAATCCTTAATTCGACGCGTCGCAATAGACTACAAAATCTTCAATTCCATCAAGCAACGACAGTATTGGAGCATTACCCAAATTATCTTTCAAAGTCTGGAAAGCCTCTTCCTGCTCTGCGCCCTACTCATACATCTTGTTTTTCTGAGTCAACGAAGTAAGGGGTGTAGCAATCTTAGAGAAGTTCGCGATAAAACATCGGTAGTACCCAGCTAACCAAAAAAATGACAGCATTTCAGACGGTGTCGTAGGAGCACAATTCTTTACCGCCTCAATCTTACTTAGGTCAACATGAATACCGTTATGATTGACTACGTGACTGAGAAAATGCACCTCTTGCAACCAGAACTAGCACTTGGAAAACTTGGCATACAATCTCTCCTTCTTCAGCAGCTCCAACACCAACTTCAAATAAATCTCATGATCCTTCTTAGTCTTTGAATAAATCAAGATATCATCAATGAATACGATGACAAACTTATCTAAGTACGGTTTTCAAACCCGGTTCATTAAATCCATGAAGACCGTTGGTGCATTGGTTAACCCAAAAGGCATAATCGTAAACTCAAAGTGTCTGTATCGCGTTCTAAACGCGGTCTTTGGTATATCATCCTCATGCACTCTAAGCTGATGATAACCCGACCGAAGATCTATCTTAGAGAAGTAACGCGCTCCTTGCAATTGATCAAATAAGTCGTCGATCCTAGGGAGAGGGTAACGGTTCTTGACGGTCAACTTGTTCAATTCCTGGTGGTCTATACACATGCGTAATGCACCATCCTTCTTCTTAACAAACAACACTAGGGCTCCCCACGGAGAATGACTAGGCCGAATAAAGCCTTTATCTTGTAATTCTTGAAGTTGTTTAGACAACTCTTGCATCTCCGAGGGTGCTAATCGATATGGAGACTTCACAACCGGCGTCGCTCCAGGAATTAAATCTATGCGGAACTCAACTTGTCGCTGCGATGGTAATCTCGACAAGTTGATTTGTAGTTTTATATACTTGTAAAATATACCATAATATAGTATAAACCTAAAAGCAATTAAGAATATTCCCTAAGGAAAATTCACTCTTAAAAATATATATAATATAATATATAATACGTATGTTTAAACCGGGCAAATACGATCACCCGGGTCGTTTCCCCAATGACTAGTGAAATTGAAACCTTGTTTAAGTCCGGATTATGATTTGAATGAAGCAAAGATATTTTTGGTAATCTATATCTACTAAATAAAAAGCAACAATTAAAATGGACAATTAAAAACAATTAAACAATTAAACTAATACGGGAAACAAATAATAAAACGGCTGACAATTAGCAAACCTAACTAATTTAAATCCTAAAATTGCAAATTAAGTTTCTAAACCTAAATTATGATAAAATAAAATTTTAAGAAAAAGAAAAATATTTTTTTAGATTATTTTTGAATTTTTTAAGAATTAAAAACTATTTAAAACTAATTAAATTCTAGAATATATTAAAAAATATATATAAAAATAATTGAAATTAATTTTTTCCTAAATAAAATAAGTAAAAAGAAAATTTTAGAAAAAAGGAATTACTATTTTTGTCTTTTTAGATTAAAAGATATGATTTTTCTAAAATTTAAACTAATTAAAAACTATAAAAATAATAAAATTATTAAAAATAGAATCCTAAAAATTTTATAAAAATTACACTAAATAAAGAAAGTGTGCAGAAATTTTATAAAAATAAAAGCCCTAATTTTTTACTTTTTATAAAACTTTAATTAAACTTATTAAAACCTAACCCTAATTATTAATTAAAACTAAATAAAACTAATTAATTAACTAACCTAAGGACTAACTATGCAAAGACCTAAAGGACTAACAGAGTAACAAGCTAACTAACAGAGGGACAAACTATAAATCCTAAAAATTACAATTTCTACCCTGAGGCCCAACCCGACAACAAACTAAGTCCTACTCTAGGCTTAAAAATAAGTTGAAATTCAAAAGTGTTGTTTAGGAAAAACTCAAAAGAGAAAAGTTGTAGAATAAGCTGGTGGGAGTAACTTTAATAAAAGCAATAGGGGCTGAAACTCACAGATAAGCTCAATAAGAGCTTATCTATAAGCTGATTACAGAAACAAGTGAGTTAAGCTCACTTGTGCTTTTTGACTTGCAAAAAGCTCAAATTAAGCTCATTTTGAAAAAGGAAAAGTGATTTAGAAAGCTTATGACATGCTTAATCTATGAATGAAAAGAAATGAGAGCTTGAACTACTTTTAAGCTACTGAAAATGATGAGGAAACAAGCAAATTCAGAAATCTAGAAAATAAGCACAAAATCTCATTAAGCTAAAAAGCACAAAGAACAAAACTAGGTTCTAAGCTTCTGAGAACTAATTAAACTACTTATTAACTATCTATATAAGCAATAAAAACTAGTATATTAAGCTAAAATTAGCAAATTAAGAATCTACTTAAGTGACTTACTGTTTTTGGCTTTTTGGCTGTTTAAGCTACTTTCAAACAACTTTGTACTATAGTAAACTTAATTGGAAATGAAAAATAAGCCTTTTCCTTAAACTAAGATGGAGCTATATCTAAAACTATGAAATTTAAAAAGTTAGATCTAATTCCTAAATAGCTAGCCAATTATAAGCTATAGTTCATCCAGTACTACCTAACTTAGTACTTGATGATGCTAGAGATCTTTTAACAGTGATTAGGCTAAGAAAATTAAGCAATAAAATGAAAAACTAAAACCTTAGCTACATTAAGCTATATCTAGCATTTACTTCTAACTTGAAACTTAACAATACTAAATACTAAAGTGCTTAATCTAAAAACTAGATAAAAAGTGACAGCCATTGAAATTCTTAGTTCCTGCTGATGCAATTTTACAATCACAAGACCAATATGCAGGCAGATTAGTGGTTCCACTTGGTCTAGACACACTCAAGGTGAGTGTGTAGACACAATTCAACTACAAACAAAGGCTCAAAGATATTAAAATCAAATGTTGGCAATCAATTTTTACACAAAAACCTCCCTGGTGCTGCGGTAAAACTGATAAGCCCAAAAAATCATTTTTACTTAAAGGCTAATCTCTAATTTTCTTTCTAAAACTTATTTATTTATCAACCTTAAACTGACTAAACCTATTCACCCAATTATCTTTGACTTTTTAATAGTCAAATGACCTAAACCAAACACCCCTTTCAAACCATGACAGATATTGAAATGCTTTTAAAATGAAAATCTAATGACTAATACTTGATAACTAGATCATTAACAGCTTATACTAACCTGATTAACCTAAATTACTAACTAAATAAGCACTAATCTAAGATTTAACTGAATTTACTTATTTTTGGATTTTTTTTAAGGTTTTATGACAAGAATTAAATAAAACTTAGATCTAACTATTATAAGCTAAAACAGATGTAAACTACTAACTAATAAGCATCTTAAGATAATAAAAAGCGCACTTAAGCAGATAAGATAAGAAAATAAGCAACTAAGTATAAAAAGTAATAAAACAAAACTAATTAAGCTTAAGCATTTGAAGAAAATTAAAAGAAAAACTTACTAAGCCCTCTAGCTCAACAAGAAGGTACCCAAAAAAAGGGCAGCTACTAAGCTCCTTCTTAAAAAAAAAAAACTATTAATAAGCTAGGGTAAAAGTCCATGGGGATCCTTCCCTTTTAGATCCCTCTTCCAAAAGCTCACTATCCATTATGCAAAGGTAAATAGGTTTTTTAACTCATTTTATGTATAATTAATAAGATTAGGATCGTTAAGCTTTCATCAGAGCTTAGAGACTCTTGAGGACCTTATTAGGCTTGATTGGCGTTTTTAGCATAATACTTGTAGGAAAATTGAAGCTTATGAATATTGAACAAAAAGAGCTTAAAATAGATTAAAAACTACTGAATTCATTAATAGAAAACTTGACTACAATATTTAAAAGGAAATTACAAGATTTAAAGTAAAATTAAGCTAAAAACTAGTCCTCAAAGCTACTCCCCGTGTGTGGAGTGTGTGAGGCCTATTTATAGCCTGTCTTGGATCCTTCTAGCCTCTTGAGTCTCTTTCTAAGCTTTCAATCCGCACCCTTCATTTTTCATTCATTATTGATCTCTTTCTTGAGCCGTTGGATCACATTGTGGACACCTGAGGATTTCCAAACTGTCATTCTGTGATTGTGACAGCTTGTGCTACTTATGTGAGTAGATTAGCATAAAAACCCACTATTATTTGTGCTTTCAGCATTGCTGATGTGGCCTTAATTGAGTGTGAGCTTCATAATTCCTTTGATTTGACTGAAATCTCCCTATCATTGTGCTAACAAGCTTCTAAATTGACCATCTAACCCTTTGATTTCCATTTGCCCCTTAATTTACCTAGTATGGTGAAACGAAGATGATAGGTGAACAGTAAATGGTTTTCGCGCCATTTTTATAACTGAATTGGGTAAAAGAATATTTAAACTTTGGGAATATTGCAATTTTGGTCCCTCTCTTTCTTTTTACTCTTTTTACTTATAAAATAGTTTTAGAAATTGCAAGACTGGCCCTTGTGGTTTATGAAAAGGGAAATGGGCTAGGGTTTTGGGCTTAATGGATGGGCTTTTGGGCTTTTTGGTATCCGGGTGTAGTATCAAAGGGTTTTTCAGGCCCAATAAGCTTTTTGAGGCCCAATAAGGGATGAGGGACTATATTTGAATATTTATGAGAGTTGAGGGACAAAAGTGAAATATTTTTGGGATTTGTCTTTTATTAGTTGACTTTGTTTGACCAGTTTGACTGGATTTGACTGCGGGTTTGACTTTTTTGGCTTCGGCTTTGAATCCTTGGCTTCTTTTTGAACTCTTTTGATTCTCGTGTCCGTGCTTGCCCGTTTTTGACTGTTTTCTTGTGATTTTTTATGTATCCGTACCTGCACACACAAAACACAAATACAAGCATATTTTTGCCATTTTTGGTCTGTTTTGGGTTTAATTGGGTTATTTTAGGTACAAATGGATATGTGTATTCTACACTTATCAAAATTCCCCAAACTAAACCATTGTGTGTCCTCACACAATATCACATGCCTTATAACCAAATACCTCGAAAATTCCCCAAACTAAACCTTTGAAAAGTAGCAAAGATTTTTGTTGAGAGAGTTAAGAGATCACAAGTTATAAAACACCCGATTTCCCATTTTCAAAGATTTTTCTCTTTTTATGATTTTTCTTGATAATTAACTACCTAACTACAACTTATTTGTGTTGACATAATGTATTGTTTTCATTACCTCATTGGTAACTTTTAGGATCATAGAACAAAAAGCACAATTAAGTGTCTAAAAGATAACTTCATCATCCCCGATTTTTCACTTTTCCCATGCTAAGCTTAAAAACAAGATCATTGTCGATTACAAGTCATGACACTAACACTACTCATAAATACTAATTGTGTACTTACTTTTCCTCCCGCAAATCCTACTTTTGTATCTCAAGATTTTTACTAAAGTATATACCCGAAGGCTCTTTAAGACTTGTTTCGATACTTATTAATTCCAAAAATAAAGTGTAACGGTTAAGAACGCAATAATTAGTCCTAGCCCTTTTCAAAAAGATCAAATGTTCATCAAGATTAATAATTCCACATCGAATTATGCAACCAAAATTTTGGCTTTTATTAGGTCTACTTAAGCAGGCACCATGCATTCATATACCCTAAGGCTTCTTTATGACAGAATGACCAAATCTTATTTGCACCATATACCCTTAGCTCTTTAAGGCACAAAATTAAGACAAAAATTAAGAACATTATTAAACCTCAGTCTTTATGAAGGCTTACAAACCATCGGCCACGCTTGACAAGATGTAGGAAACATATTTTGACTTCGGGTACTTCCTCGACTTTTTAGAAGGCTGTAACATCGGTTGTGAGCCGGCAAGATGCAGCAAACTTTTATCAGTCTCGGATTATTATTGAATTCTACTTATCCTATATACCCTAAGGCTCTTTAAGGAATAAGCAAAATATTTATTAATGTGATACATATAGTATGCCAAATTAAGTATTCCTGATGTGTACTCATCCTAATCACAAATGAACTAAAGAAAACTTCTATTAGCTAATTATTAACCAAAAAACCATACAACTCTATTTATTAAACATTTATATGAAAGGTAATAAGCTAATGGGAGAAAGCCACAATTAACACTTATGAGCTGAAGAAAACTAAAACATTCTACGTTTAATGTCTTGGACTTATAAATAAACACTATCATTCTCATTCTTTCGCAACTTAAAATCTTAGAAAGAAATTCGCATGAACATTAGCCATTATAAAATCCAACTCGGCATATTTAAAATCTACTTGAGATTAGCACAAGTCTTCATTTACTAATGATTCAAGTCTAGCATGTTTAAAGTCTACATGAGACTAGCACAAACTATCATCATTAATTGTTAAGGGAGAAAGCTAGAACTCTACACGTTCGATCGGGTCAAAAAATTACTATTATTCTTACCAACGGAACCAACTACATTTTTGTATTAACATTTTTTTTAGACAATTGACAACCGCTCCTCCATCCTCTCACTGTCTCCCTTCTTTTTCTCGTTCCCACCTCATTACAAGCCACGTTTTTGTGAGGGGAAAAACGGGTACATGAGAACTTCATAGCGTCAGATAAGGCTCAGATGTGTAAATCAAAGAAACGATGAGATTGTACTCGTTTTGACCGCCGCTAAAGGGAGAGACTTTAGAATAACGAAGAGAGGCACGATTGTAGGCAGAGCTCGTTCAGAAGGTGTGGTATGAGTGCTCGGCGACGGGTGTTGTTCTTAAGACTAACTCAGAAAAGTGATCTAAGCTCGTTAATGAGGTATGCGACACTGAAAGATAAATACGTTAGAATCGGATGTAGATAATGATGAGATAAAACGGATATTGGGATCCTTCCCACTAATTTCGACGCTCACAAAGGTATGGTAGAGCTCGAGCTAGAACACGGGACACTCGCGCGCCAAATTCGCAATTCAGGTCGCTGTGAAGTAATAAGATGAAAGGCTGCGTTAGAGTGGGTGGATGTGTGTGGGTCGTCGAGTTTCCTGTGAGGCGGGTGCAAAAATATCGACAAGTCAGAAACTCTGATGAAGCGCGAGGACAAGAACATTGCGTTAGTAGGGGTTAGTCATACTTCAATAGGGGAAAGGGTTAAATTAGCCTCTTGCGGACGGCGAACGTCGCATTTGAGAAACACAATGTATTTATTGACAAGAATGTGAATTAGAGAGAAATAGATTAAGGATAAAGAGTAGGATATTAGAGAAATACGACTATTAATTAGCAATGGTGTGGTGGAAGGTTCATGAAGTGGTTCTTGTTTTTGTTGCGCAGAGCGAGGTGCCTAGCGCTCTCGGAGAGATCTTGTCTGCGTGATCCGAAGACGAATTTTGTAGGTTGGCTTAGTAAGGGAATGTTTATGAGCGGGTAAGTCTGAGAATGCGCGTTATAGGAGATTAACCTTCAAATAGTGGTGTGTAGTCTTGCCCTCCTATATTGTAGATTAGGATTTCTAGTGGGTAGGTGGCTCTAGCTAAAATGAGACGACGTGAAGAAGCGTGGGGGGCAGAAACATGTGTGAGGTATGCCGCATCTTTTGAGAATATTCAAGACTACGCATCTCGGCAGATGTTGCGAGAAGGTAGGAGACAGTATGAATGTTTGGCGGAGTTAAGGTATGCCATATAAGCGATAGAAACTTGTAAGCAAGTGATTGATAGATTGGTAGTCCGGGACGCTCATCAGGGGATTGGTTAGGAGGTTCTGATGGTAGTGTGTTCCGGAGAAATCTTTAATCGGGATGTATGAAAAAGCAAGACTTTGATCACAACATTGAGAATTCGGTTTTTATTTGGAATCACTGTAGTTTCTTATGTCTTCTCCTTGTAGATTAGCAAATTCTCTTTAAGCTTGATCATGAAGCTCGCTAAGTACATTTGAGTTGTCCGCTTTGTGATCGCCCGCGCGTCTTTTAAATGGATAGGTTGGATGCTTAAGAGCCCAATAAGCCTTGTGTTCTAGTTTGACGGGTAAGTGACACGCTTTTCCATGACTATACTTGTACAGTGTGCATCCAATTGGAGTCTTGTAAAAAAGGGGGGGGGTTGTGGGTCCTAAAAGCCCACATAATGCTAATCTAGTTTGTTCGGACCATGAGGCCACGGTTTTCTCTACACCGTCTCTCCTCCAAAATTCTTTTGAGACCCTCGCCTCGATTCGTGACTTCAACTTGACCACTCGTTTGAGGGTGGTAGTAAGGTGTGACAAACGATGGTGACACCATATTTTGACATGACTCTTGCCAAAAAATTATCGTTACAAAAATAAGGTCCCCTCGATCGCTTATGATTGCTTGGAGCACCGAATCGGGAGAAAAAGGGAATTTTAAGAACCTTAACTACCTTACTCTAGCATTGTTGTATTATAGTGGGGAGCGCTTTCGCTTCAACCCATTTGGAAAGATAATCGACAGCTACCAGAATATATTTGTTTCCTCTAGATGACGGAAAATGTCCCATAAAATCGATACCCCATACATCGAAATTTCACAAACTTAGATTGCATTTTGAGGCATCTCATCACATTGAGAGATTTAACTTGCCTTTGACATGCATCACAAGATTTGATCAATTCGTAAGAATCCTTATATATTGTAGGCTCAATGAATCCGCGTCAAATACTTTTCCGGAGCTGTGATGTTGGCACTGTGATGGCCCCCGGTGGGTCCTGGTGGCCAAAGCCTATTGAGGATCTTCAAGAGCTTCTTGGCCCAATACAGACATCTCGAAATGATTTGATCTGCAATGTACGAAAGAGATAGGGATCATCCCAAAAGTAATGCTTTACGTCTTTGAAAAACTTTTTCTTTTGTTGACTCGTCATTCCTTTGATTAGAAAATTCCCCGCGTGGTAGTTTGCGAAGTCGGCGAACCACGGGGTACTTTGATAAGAATTCACAGCATTTAAAGTTTCAAGAGGAAAAGTCTCGGTAATCTCTTTTGGATCAAAAACATTTTCGTAAGGGTTTTCAAGACGAGAGAGGTGATCGGCTGCATAGTTTTCAGCTCCCTTGGTATCAATTACTGAAAAATCGAATTCTTGAGAAGCTAGATCCATCTATAGCAATCTAGCTTTGGATCCTTTTTGTTGAAGAGGTATTTCAATGCGGAATGGTCCGTGTAAACAACACTCTTGTTCATGATTAGATATGATCGAAACTTCTCAAAAGCGTAAACAACTGCAAGCATTTCTTTTTCCGTTGTTGTGTAGTTTGTTTCTGCTTCGGTCATGGTCTTACTAGCATAATGAATTGGTCGGAAATGCTTCTCAATTCTTTGCCCTAGAACCGCACCTATTGCATAATCACTTGCATCGCACATGATTTCAAAAGGTTGGTCCCAATAATTTGGCAATGAGATGGCAGCTTCGGTTAACTTCTTTTTTTAATGTTTGGAAAGGCAAGAATGCAATCTTCCAAAAAATGAAAGGAGTTAGGTGTTCATCTCTTCTCTAAGAGATGGGTCATGGGTCGAGAGATCTTTGAAAAGTCTTTGATGAATCTGCGATAGAATCCGTCATGCCCGAGAAAACTTCTGATTCCTTTGACGGTTGTTGGGTGAGGAAGCTTTAAAATTACATCAACTTTGGCCTTATCGAATTCAATTCCTTTTCTAGAGATTTATGTCCCTAAAAACCAATGCATCTTTAACCATGAAATGGTTTTCCCAATTTAGTTGCTATTTGGTTGTTCTTCACACCTTTTTGAAAGCATTCGATCTAAATTGGCAAGACATGAGGAAAAAGAATCTCCAAAAACTGAAAAATCGTCCATAAAAACTTCCATTGTTTTCTCTATCATATCGTGAAAAATGGCCATCATACAACGTTGGAAAGTTCCGGGTGCATTGCACAAACCGAATGGCATACGACGGTACGCGAAAGTTCCGTATGGGCACGTGAAAGTAGTTTTTTCTTGATCTTTAGGTTCAATGGGAATTTGAAAATACCCAGAAAAACCATCTAAGAAACAATAAAACTCGTTTCCGGCTAATCGCTCTAACATTTGGTCCATGAATGGTAACGGAAAATGGTCTTTACAAGTTGCTTCGTTCAACTTTCGATAGTCGATGCAAACTCTCCATCCCGTGACTAATCTTGTAGGCACCAGCTCATTTTCTTCGTTTGTGACAACGGTCATACCACCTTTTTTAGGAACACAATGGACTGGACTAACCCATGGACTATCCGAGATTGGATAAATCAATCCTGCGTCAAGAAGTTTTTCTACTTCTTTCTTGATGACGTCATGGATTTTAGGGTTAACCCTCCTTTGATGTTGGACTGAAGGTTGGTAATCATCTTCTAAAAGGATTTTGTGTGAGCAAAACTCTGGATCTATGCCTCGGATATCAGAAAGTTTCCAAGCAATTGCTTGTTTTCGGTTTTTCAAAACATTAATGAGTGAGGTCTTTTCATCTTGGCTCAAATCTTTTGAAATTATGACTGGAAGCTTGTTATTTTCCTCTAAAAACGCATACTCGAGATGCGGAGGTAACTCTTTAAGTTCGACTTCTGGAATTTCATCTTTTGGTTCATAAGAAGTAGCATATTCGACTGAAGACTTCTTTGGTTCAACAACTTTAAGATCTTTTTGAAGTTCTGGTAAATAATCACCATGGTTTGGGTGAGGTAATGGATCATTGTTGAGAAGTGCCTCGAGAATGAGAATGTCACCCTCGGGATCATAGTACGTAGCATTGAAAACTGGTGAAACTGGTTCATCATCGATTGCTATGAAAGCATCGGCTTCTTCAAAGAGTAGAAAATCACTTTCATCAAAAGGAGTAAGTGTTGGAGATGAAGTAGAAACAATCGGATCGAAGTACGGAGAAGGATTGTTGTAAGCAACGGAATCAGAAAATCCAAGTACTTCTTGTGAGTACTCTTCACAAGTAGCATCGATTAGATCAACTTTCTTCAACGATTCGAGATTGTTGTAGGAAATGGAAGGTGCATCACCACATTTAAGGGTTAACGATTGATCATCATTCCTAAGAGTAATCTCTCCTTCGTAAACATCGATTAAAGCATGAGCCGTCCTAAGAAAGGGTCGCCCGAGTATCAATGGTACTCGAGGATCGGCTATAAAATCAAGAACAACGAAATCGGCGGGAAAGTAAAACTTCCCTACTCTGACAAAAACATTTTCGGCTACACCGGTTGGTTTGGAAATTGTACGGTCGGCTAATTCTAATACCATTTTTGTTTCAGTAAGGCCTGAGAGTTGAAGCTTTTTCCAGATGGATAAAGGCATAAGATTGATACTAGCACCTAAATCGGCAAGGGCTAAGTAACTATCGAACTTTGAAAAATCACAATGAATGAGAAATCGATCGGGGTGACCTAGCTTTTCTGGAAGCTTTTTAAGGACAACCGCACTACAATTTTCATTTAACGGCATTTTGGTTAACTCAATTAACTTGTCTTTGTTATTAAGCATCTTTTTAAACATTGGAGCAAACTTTGGCATATGAATAAGAGCATCCGCAAAACTTAGCTCAAAGTGAAGATTACGGAAGATTTCCATAAACTTTGAAGCTAGGATATCATCCTTTTCATGAATCTTCTCTTTTGCAAGTCTTGAAGGGTAAGGTAAATTAGGTTTGATAGCGAAATAAGGTTCTTCGATTGGTTCTTCGTCTTTGGTATGTGCATGGACCAATAGAGGTTGGATGTCTTTGGTGCTTGGTAGCTCCGTATCCTTTGTCACCTCACTTTCCTTTTCCACCTTCGGTGGTGGAATCAGAGGTCCATCGTATGAAACACCACTACGAGTTGTAATTGCCTTGGCTTTGTTCCTAGGGTTTGGAATGGTATTGCTAGGTAAAGAACTTGAACTTGAAGGTTGATTGGGATTGCCTAAATCATCAAACTTAGTACAAAGGCTTGTTAACAAACTTGTAACATTTGCCATTTGATTTTGCAAGCTCTGATTTTGATTTTGCACATTCTTTAATATCGCATCGTTTGCTTTGACATAGCTTTCAAAATCTGTTTTCAAAACACTATTTGTTGGAGGTTGGTAAGGTAAAACTTGATTGATTGGTGGTTGATTGGTTGGTGTTTGATATGGTGGAGCTTGATAAACTTGATTTTGACGGTTTTGATTAAAATTTCCTCCACGGTTTTGGTTGAAATTAGAATTGGTTCCTTGATAACGGTTTTGGTTGGTTTGGACATTTGGTTGATTGAAACCCGGTGGTCTCATTTGACTTGCCAAATTGGAAGGTTGGTTTCTTTGGAGAAAATTTCCAATGGCTGCGGTTTGTTGAAATTGATGATGTGTCATGAAAACGGAAAATCGTTCTCACCTCGAGTTAACGGACATGGTTAAAATTGTTGATTTGATCCACAGTACACATAATTACTCACAGATTTTGACGGGTGCAGGAGTAACAACTAAAGCTTTCATTTGACTCATCATTTGGTTCATCTTGATAGTCATCTTATCCTCTAGAGAAGCGGCTATTTGTTGCATATCGAAAGAATTATTAGAAGATGAAGAATTAGAAAGAGGAGCATCCGTACTCACTCTTGAATCATTAGCACGACTTCTTGAGTAACGAACTTTTGACTTGCTTTCAATAATTGCTAAACCTTCTTGAGGCATCTTGTCCAAGAAATTGCCACCTGCTGCAGAATCTAAGGCATCTTGATCGTTTGAATTCAAAGAGTTGTAAAAATATCGAGTTGGTGGAGTTCCGAAAAGCCATGTGAGGACATTGACAAGGATCCTTTAAAACTTCCCATGCTTCATTGTAGGCTTCGTTTGGTTTTGATAAAAATTAAATGTCTCATTCGATAGACGGTGGTTTTTTGAAGTGGAAAGTATTGCTTTATGAATATTTGAAACAAAGGTCGTCCCATGTGAAATTGATCTTGGTGGTTCTTTGTCTAACCATCCTCGGCTCAAACGTCTAGAGAGTAAAGGATAAAGCAAAAGCTTACCGAGTGTTCGGAACTTCTGTATGTCTAAACGTGAATGACCTTATTAAAAAATCGAAGTGATTGTGTGGAACTGTCTACCCGTAAATTTGTTGCTTTGCACAAATTGGATTAAAGGTGGCTAAGCTCGAAATTGTTGGCATTGATCGGTGTAACAACTAAAGCATCCTCATACCCCTCGAAAGTGCATGTAACTGTTTGAGCCATTGTTCGATTGTCGGCCATTGTGAACAAACGTTTTGTTCAACAATTGTTCAACCGGAAGAGTTTGTTGTTGACGACGTCTACGAGATTGCGAACGAGTGCGAATCCCCCCCAGCATAAAAAGAAAAACTAACAATTAAAAAGCAAAACTTTACACTATTTTTTTTTAGCAATGAATTTAAACGGTTACACGAAAGAGACTTAAACCAAATAATCAACTACTTCTCGGTAGCTCTTGAAAATTGCTTTTCAAGGTGAGCCGTACGTCGTAGTGACACAAAAGGCAAGTGTTAAATCTTTGATTACGAATTGGGAACAATTGCAAGTTCACCGGAAATTGAAATGATAATATCTCAATAGAAGATATTATTTGTTGGTGTTCGTTAACCAACTTGGTGAATTTTATTTTCTGAATTAAGACAATTTTTTTTATATTTTTGATTTTTCTATTTTTTTTTTTACTTTTTTTTAATATGATAATTATACTAAAAAGAAAAAGAAAATATATATATTTTTTTTTTTTTTTTACTTTTTATATTTTATTTATTTTTTTTGGATTTTTGGATTTATGACAAAAATTTAACTTTCGAGGACGAAAGGATCTTCAAACCAAATCACAATCTCGAAACAAGAGAATCGCTTACACAAGTCCCCGGCAACGCGCCAAAAACTATTCTTAGCAGATTATTTACACACGTATAAAAAAAGATACTTATATAGAAATTAAGGAAATCCCAAGTATCCCCTTGACAAATCCACTCACAAAGATATATTATAAAATCCCGTATAATTAAACTCGGGCAAGTATGATCACCCGGGTCCGTTTTCCCCCAATGTCTCGTTTGCAATGAACCTCGTTTAAGTTATAGGATCCAGATTTTTAATAAGAGAAGAATATATTTTTTATTTAATTATACTACTAAATTAAGGCACAATTAAACAACTAATTAACAAATCTAACAAATTACGAAGTAAATAAAATGCTACCATTTAAGAAAACAAATGCAATTTAAAACTAAAATATTAAATTAGATTCCTAAACTAAAAATAAATGCTAAAGAAAATTTTAGGAAAATTAAAAATATTTTTTAAAAGCTTTTTGGATTTTTTATGAATTTAGAACTATTTAATCTAAATTAAATTCTAAAAGGAAAAATTAAATTGATAAAAATTAAGAAAAATACTTTTTTTAAAACAAGAAAAAGTGCAGAAAATTAATTTTATAAAAAGCCCCAATTTTAATCCACTAAATAAAAACTAATTTAACTAATTAAATTTAAAACCTAATTTATTAATTAATAAAAACTATTTTATAAAACTGAAACTAAAACAGCCCAAACACATGGGTTGGAATTGACATTAAGTAAAGATAAGGGTAGGCGGTGTAAATGTAAATTTTATACTAAAAACACAAAGATTGAACCATTGGCAGAAACAGCCCCTTAACCTAGGTACTAACTAGAATTAACTATTAACTAACAAAGGACTTAACGATGTAAATTAAAAAGGACTGATAGAGTAACTAGCAAGGACTAACAGTGAAGAGTTTTAACTAACAGAAACTATGAAAAAGTGCAGAACAGGTCCCTGCACCTTCTTACAACTAAAAAACAGCATCCATTTTGATTTAAAAAAAACTTATTCACTGCCTTTTAAAACTAAAACTTTATTAAAACTCAACTTACCTTAAAAAAAGCTAAATAATGCGTTAACTACTTAATAAGTCTAACAACTCCCATAATCCTACCTCTTAAACTACATGAACAAAGCAAATTCAAGACACTTTGACAGAATTTAACTACTTAATAACTTGTGCTTATTCAACTATAAGCAAAATCACAGCAACTTATTCAATTCTAATACAACTTAACAGCTTATTAAAAGAAAGAAAAAGAACAAATGTAAACCAAAGTAGGTGTACCTTAGCTTTCCAGCTAGAACAGGAAAGTAACAATAAGCTGTGTGGGCTTATGGCTTAATCCACATAAGCCCTTAAATCAAACCAACAATCCTACACTAACCTATAAGCTGTCCAACAGCTCTAAACCTCATTGAACACATAGCCATCCATTTCCAATAAGAATCAATGTCTTGATCAATGATAACAATAACAAACACAAATCCACCATTGTTTCAACAGAATTTATTAATGAAAAACTCGCAATTAAATTAAAATATAAACTTTTATTAAAAACTGAAAATAAAGGGTTCCATTACAATACGGAAATAACAAAAAGTGAAATAATACATTAAACAAACTACTACAACTGAATCAAAAATAAACTGAAAAATTAATACTAAAAATTAACTACTAACTACTACTCTCGTGTTCTGAAATGAGGTGGTATTTATACCTACTCGAGCTCATCTAGATCTTCACTTGGCCTCAATCTCCACCCTTCATCTCTTCTCTACTCCTTGATAGTGACGATCACAATCGTTCTATCGAGGCATTATAAACCCGGAATCAATTACTTGGCTTGAGTGTGTTATTTGTGTGAGTGTAACTCACTCGCACAGTCACATCAAACCAATGATTTCGATCTTCATTTTGCCAGGGTGGATGTGTTTAGGTAATGATTGATAGTTGGTTGGTTAAGGATTGTGAAGGGATTTTTAACCCTAAGGTTAATTAGTCGTAGGGGTGAATGTTTTAGAAAGACTAGGGGTTTATGGTATCTTGGTGTTTTCCTTGTTGAGTTTCTGGTTTGGGTGAATGAGAGTGAATCTCATTTGGGGAAAATGGGTAAACAGTAACTGTTAAAATGTTATAAGTATCACCGGGTTGGGGGTTCGGGTTAGGTCGGGTTAGGAGCGGGTTAATTGGGTTGGGGTTTTTATTGTGATTGGTTGAAAAGGTGGGTCACGGGTAGTTTGACCCATCATTTGACCCGCGTTTTTTTATTACTTTGGGGAAATTGCATTATCGACCCTTGTGTTTGGGAAGCACTAACTCAAGGCTTAATACAACTTTCACTAATAGCAAAAGTCACCCCTTGAACTTATAAAATAATAGAGCTTGGGTTTGGTTGACTGTGAGTTAGCTGTGGTTGACTGTAGAAGGCTGAGGCATGATTTCTCTGGCTTCGGCTTTGAGATCTTTTAGCTTGTTGATCTACTCAACCGTTCCTCGTGTTTCTATCGTTGACTGATTTCTTTCAATGATATTGACATATCCATACTGCACACATAAGCCAAATTAAGTATTCCTGATGTGTACTCATCCTAATCACAAAGGAACTAAAGAAAACTTCTATTAGCTAATTATTAACCAAAAAACCATACAACTCTATTTATTAAACATTTATATAGAGGTGAAACAAGCTAATGGGAGAAAAAGCCACAATTAATACATATGAGCTTGAAAGAAATCCAACTATTCTACGTTTAATATCATGACTTATAAATAACACTATCATTTCTTGTTCTTCGCAAAAGAAATTCGCAAATGCTTAGCCTATATAAAATCCAACTCGGCATATTTAAAATCTACTTGAGATTAGCACAAGTTTTCATTTACTAACGATTCAAGTCTAGCATGTTTAAAGTCTACATGAGACTAGCACAAACTATCATCATTAATTGTTAAGGGAGAAAGCTAGAACTCAACACGTACGATCGGGTCAAAAATTACTTTTTATTCTTACCAGCGGAAAACCTACATTTTTGTCTTAACACATTTTTTTTATATTTAACTAAATAACAAGACTGAAAAATTTAAAATTTTTGCTATTTTTGTGGGAAAACGGGTACGTGAGAACAAAACAATAAGCAAGCAACATCAAATCGATAGATTCCCTCCCCAAACTAAAATGAAACATTGTCCTCAATGTTTAAAGTCGGGTTCCTACGAAAATCTAAGCCGTTTATGAAGTAGACAAAGATAATTCGTTAATTCGATAAGAGTAGCAAAGGATATTGTCTCCCCAAACTAATTTCACACAAGAGGATGATGAAACTCGAGTGCTTCGGAATTAGGCATCGAAACACGAGAGGGATTCCTTGAAATGTGGGGTTAATCCTGTCCAAATCACAACACAAAACAAACCGAGAAACGGAAGAGGATGGGTCCCTCAAACATCACAACACATTAGAGGTTAGAAATAAAATAGAAAGAAAAGGATAAGCATGGGGTGAAAATCCCACGAAAGTAAGCGGCTTTGTTTTTTGATTACCAGAGTCGCAAGCTCGACTCGTCCCTGAATTCAGTTGTCCCTTAAAGGAGAGCGAACAAAACGTTTATTGAAACTAGCGACACTGGATTGTGAGAATTGATGATTCCAGGATTCAAAAATAAAATCTCCCTTTCCAAAAGAGAAAATCATAGGTGATGTCTTGGTGTAAGTGAAGAATGGAAGAAAAGTCCAAATGATAAATGCGAAGGTCTATCTTCAACATCTTCAAAACATTCATTGGGAGTTCTACTAGCGGAGGTAATAAAATTGATGGTTCTTTGAAACTAAAAGAGTCCCGTAGGAAATGTTCACTTTTAAATTCCCTCCAATGTTACAAGATTTTTACATGAATGGGGCATGATAAACTATTATACCGGTATGAATACTTTGTCCTCCGTTTCCGAGAGAATTCAAGGTAACCTAGCCACAACGTCCGGCAGTGAAAGGGCGGATCGAATCCTAAAGAAGATGTGGTAAAATACTGTGGTGGTATAGTCAAATGAAATGGGTAAGTTCCTTTTTCAAGTCCTTTGGTTTGGAAAAATGGTTCATTATAATCATTGGATATCGAAAGTGATTTTTAATACGGCAGACAATGTATTTGCATTTGAACATCACTTGAAACTTACTCTCTTGTTCACATGATTTCTTCAATTTCTTGAGATGAGAAAGAGTCTTTGTTTCTTATGTAAGAAGCCTGCAAGAACAAATTAATCTTTTCCTTAATCGTAATTCGATTCATCATTTTCCACAAAAATATCGGACAATGAGAAAAACATCGTGCGTTTTCCATGAACAAACCTTCTCTCGGAGAGTAAGGGGAAGTAGGATTGGCTACATTAATAAAAAACTTCAAGAATAGGAAGGAAGTAATATCAATTCCCGGTGGAATCCGAACGTTTCCTTTGTGGTGAAGGTAAGTTGATGTAAGAAAAGACTTAATCCGACATCCTTATTATTTTTCTTCAAAGAGCGGATTACGTTGCAATGATTTGAAAACTTTCATCGAATTCGAAAAGAGGTTTGAGTACTACTTGAAATTTACTTCATGAAATTCCTTCTAAGAGTTGAATCATCATTTACCAACCGGTTGTAACGAATTAAGAAGGACAAGTTCAATCGTGAACTTCTCATACTAAACACTAGTCTTCATCGGAGAAGAACTGGAAAGGAAATCATTGGATGGAATATGGGACTGCCCAATACATCTGAGCAAATAATCCTTAAAACCTATGTAATCTCGGAACGTTAAAAATATCATCATGTTGATTGATTCACTTTTTTGAATACCATTAAGTTTCGAGTTTCTCACTTCATGTTCAACGTTAAACTTAGTCACATTTCCATCGACGAAGGATCTATTTTCATCGTAAACATCAATTATAGCTCGAGCGGTTCGTAAAAAAGGGCTTCCGAAATCAAGGAATTTGTTCGTCCGGAACATAATCGACAACTACGAAAAAATCGGCCGGGAATGTAAATTTATCCTACGGGAACATAGCACATCCTACAAATCCCATCCGTCGAGAAACAAAGTTGACGGTTGGGACTACTCAATAGTCATTTGGGTTGATATCTAGGTTGTAAAACCTAACCTATGAAAGACCGATAGAGCATTAGTGATACTAGCTCCAAAATCGGCTAACCTGTAAAGACATTTAAGCTTTGAAATAATCACATGGTATGGTAAATCGAACAAGAATCACCCAATTCTCGGGTAATTTCATAAGAAACTACGGCACTACAAATTTTCACCTCAACGTAGTATTAGCAAGCTCTTCAAGTTTTGTCCTTATTAGCGCAAAGATCTTAAGCATGGTTTGGATTGGTGTATTGTTCCGGCATTAAAATCAATGTCATCTGCAAGAGAAATATTGAAATGAAGTTGTTTAAAACAACATTTTTGCCAAAACTTTTGAAGTTGAACCTTGTCTTTTCTTGCTTTTTTCAACTTTTCTTTCTTCCGTAAGAAGCTTAAGTTCAGAATGTTTTAGGATTATTGATAAATTCCCTCTTGATTCACTTTTGTTGTTGTTGAGAATTTGTCTCTTGAACTTTTGTTTTAGAGTGAGTGTTTTGGGGGGGACATGATCCGTTGACGTCTCCTCTACAACAAATCCGGATTTAACAAATGGAGGAGGCATAGGAAGTGGACGGGGCCCTTGGGATCGTGGAAAGAACTCCGGCGTAGCGCGAGTGTGTATATGGCCCGGGGCTGACGTGTAGGCGGTATCCGATGGTGCATTAGGTGTCATGGAGAGGGATGCAGAGATTATAGTGCGGAGCCAGTGTATGTAACGATGCGTGTGCGATGGCATGTATTGGTGATAGGTAGCGCGTGGAACAGATCGAAGAAGAGGCTTAGGTGTGAGGTCAGGTAAGCGAGGATTGTGCACTTCAGCGAGAGCGTATGAACGATCTCTGATAGCCGAGATAGTGAGACACAGATATATAGAGCGTGAGATGCACACAGAACAGCTACTACACATTGTTGTGCATTTACGTGAGTGTGGGTGCACATTCAGACATTCTATACATGCTTCGCAGGCGGGAAGCGTAGGTGGCGAAGTAATTGTACAGCGTAGAGAGTCTTGAACGAGCGGAGAGTTTACTCACTACCACACTGAAAAGTCTCGAATATTTGTTGGAGTTGGTAAGGTAAAACTTGATTGATTGGTGGTTGATTGTAGTCTGGTGTGTGATATGGTGGAGCTTTGATAAACTTGATTTTGGTTGTTTTGACGTTTTGAATAAAATTTTCCCACTCCACGGTTTTGGTTTGAAATTAGGAGATTGTTTTCATTGATAACGGTTTTGGTTGGTTTGGGACATTCGGTTGATTGAACCCCGGTGGACCTCAATTGACATGCTAAATTTGAAGGTTGTTTCAGAGTTTGGAGAAAATTACCAATGGTTCGGTTTTTGAAATTGTTGATGATCTTGAAAACGAAAATCGTTTCCCCACTTCGAGTTAAAACGACAATGGTTAGAAATTGTGATTTGAATCCACAAGTGACACAATAACTTCCTCAACTGCTTGACTTGGTGCAGGAGTAACAACTAAGCTTTCATTGACTCATCAATTTGGTTCATCTAGATATCATCTTATCCGTCGGAGAAGCGGCTATTTGTTGATATCGAACGAAAATTGGAAGGTGAAGAAATAGAAAGAGGAGCATCCGTACTCACTCTGAATCTAGCACGACTTCATGAGTAACGAACTTTGACTTGCTTTCACTAATTGCTAAACCTTCTTGAGGCATTTTGTCCAAAGAAATTGCCACCTGGCCTGCAGAATCTAAAGCATCTTGATCGTTTGAATTCAAGAAATATAAAAGTATCAAGTTTGGTGGACGTTCTAAAAGCCATGGTGAGGACATTGACGAAGGATCCTTTAAACCGTTCCATGCTTCATTAAAGGCTTCGTTGTTGTTTGATAAAAAGTATGATCTCATTCCGATAGTAAGTGTTTTTGATGTGGAAAATATTGGTTTATGAATTATTTGAAACAAGGTCGTCCCAATGTGAGAATTGATCTTGTGGTTCTTTGTCTAGAAACAATCTCGGCTTTTCACCGTCATGAAGAAAAAGGCTAAAAAGCAAAAGCTTAACCGAAGTGTTCGGAACTTCTGGTGTCTAAAAAAACGTTGAAGTAACCTATTAAAAAATACAAAGGTTATTGTGGGATCTTGTCTACCCGTAAATTTATGTTCTTTGCACAAGATTGAATAAAGGTTGTTTAAGCTCGAAATATGTAGGCAATTGATGGTGGGAACAACAAAGCATCTCAACCTCCACGATGGGTGCTTGTAACATTTAGAGCCATCGTTCGATTGTCGGTGCCAATGTGGAACAAACGTATTTTAGTTCAATAATTGGATTACCGAAAGAGTTTTGTTGTTGACGACGTCTACGAGATTGCGAACGAGTGCGCATAAAAAGGAAAAACTAACAATTAAAAAACAAAATTTTACTCTAATTTTTTTTCGGTTTTTTTTTTTTTTTTTTTTTTTTTTTTTTTTTTTTAGCAATGAATTTTAAAGGTTACACGAAAGAGACTTAAACCAAATAATCAACTACTCACGGTAGGCTCCTTGAAAATTGCTTTCAAGTTGAGCCGTACGTCGTAGAGACACCAAAAGGCCAGTGTTAAATCTTTGAATACAATTGGAACATATGCAAGTATCACAGCCGGAACTTATTTATGATAATATCTCAATGGAAGATATTATTTGTTGGTGTTCGTTAACCAACTTGGTGAATTTTATTTTCTAAATTAAAGACAATTTTTTTATATTTTTGATTTTTCTATTTTTTTTTTTTTTTATCTTTTACTTATACTAAAAAGAAAAGGAAAATATATTTTTTTACTTTTTATATTTTTTTATTTTTTTTGGATTTTTGGATTTATGACAAAAATTTAACTTTCGAGGACGAAAGGATCTTCAAACCAAATCACAAACTCGAAACAAGAGAATCGCTTACACAAGTCCCTGGCACGGCGCCAAATAACTGATAGCAGTTTTTACGTACCTATCAAATAATATATCCCGAGAGTAATTAAGATGTAGTTACCATGTTTACCCCTTGATCAAATTCACTCTCCAAGAAATATATATAATATAATATAGAATACGTAATTAACCGGGCAAGTATGATCACCCGGGTCGTTATCCCCAACGACTCGTGCAATGGAAACCTCGTTTAAGTTTGGATTCTGATTTGAAATAAAAAGAGATATTTTTGAATTTAATTTATAAACAAAATTAAAGCACAATTAAACAACTAATTAACAAACTTAAACTAAGGTTCGAAAGTAAATAAAATGAGACATTTAAGCAAAACAAATACAATTTAAAACTTTAAAAAGTACAACTAGATTCCTAAACCTAAATTAATGCAAAGAAAATTTTAGGAGAAAAGAAAATATTTTTTAAAGGCTTTTTGGATTTTAATGAATTAAACACTATTTAATCTAAATAATTCCCTAAAAATAGAAATTAAATTGATGAAAACTCTAGTTTATTTCTAAATTACTTAGTGAATAAGAGAAAAACATTTGTGTTATTACGTTGTTCCATGTAAAAGATTTATAACGAATAATTTAATAATTTAGATTAAAATATTGAATAAAATAAAAAATACTTCTCAATAAAAATAACTAAGATGTTTTTGAGAATATTAACTATGAGTTTTGTGTTTTGTTTTTGTTATTCGAAGCTTTTTGTTTCCTAATTTTTTTATGATTGTTTGTTGAGTTTTCTATAGGATTAATGACTAAATTCGTAAAGATTTTTTTTTAAAAATATAAACTATAAACTAAAAATTGTGTAAAATTACTTTTTATAACAAGAAAAAATGCAGAAATTATTTTTTATAAAAAGCCCCAAATTTAAACAATTAAATAAAAACTAATTTAACTAATTAAATTTGAAAACCTAATTATTTAATTAATAAAAACTCTTTTATAAAACTCAAACTAAAAACACCCCAAACACATGGGCCGAAAGTGCCATAACAGAAAGTAGAGGGTAGGCGGGGTAAATTAAAAAATTTATAAAACACACAAAGTTTTGACTAATGGCAGAAACAGTCCCTTAACTTGGGACTAACTAGACTAAACTATTAAACTAACAAAGGACAAACGATGTAATAAACTAGGGACTAACAGAGTAACTAACAAGGACTAACAGTGTAAATTTAATACTAACAGAAACTATAAAAACAAGCAAGATTGGTCCCTGAAGCACCTAACCATTAACAACCAGCATCCTTTTTCATTGAAAACAGCTTATTAACAGAATTTAAAAAGCTAAAACTAATTTAAACTCAACTTTTACTTATTTAAAATAAGCTAAATAAGCTTATCAGCTTTTAAACTCTTACCAGCTTAGTAATCTACTTCTTAAACTAAATAAGCAAAGCACATTTTAAGCTCTTGACAGAATTTACTACTCAATAATCTACTTATCAAACTTATTTAGCAATATCAAAACAGCTTATTAACTACTTATAAAACAAACACAGCTTATTAGGAAATCAAAACAAGAACAAAGGTAAAACAAGAATGAAGTGTACCTTATTCTTCCCAGCAGAACAGGGAAGAACAATAAGCTGAAATGGGCTTATGGCTTAATCCACATAAGCCATAAATCAATATCACAACCTAAAACTAACCTATGTGCTAACCCTTAGCCTACTACAGCCCCGTTGAGATTCTCAGCACCATCCAACCCCAATTATGGTACTCAAGATCTTTGAACACAGATCCCAATATCAAACACCAAACCATTTGACGAGAATTTTAAATGAAGAAACAATTATATAAACAATACATTTTTTATTAAAACCTGAAATAGGGTTTCTTACAACTCAAAATGGACATATCATAAAATAGCAATTAAAATAAAAAGAACTACTAAACAACTTGGATTATAAAATACACTAAAAATAAATACTAAAAATTTTAACTACTAACTACTCTATTGTGCGAAATGAGGGGGTTTAATACCCAAAGCCTTGAGCTAAACCCATCTTCTCGATCCTATAGTCTTCTCTCTTCGATCTCCAGCCCTCCATCTCATCTCGGTCTCCATGAAAGCGTTAGAGATGGGAATTGTGTAATAACCCCGGATTGGATGATGTGCTTGGTGGTGCTAGTTTTTGCGTGTATTCACGCACAACATGTCACTGTATCAAACCAATAGCTTTCATTCATTTAGCCACGGTGGCATGGGTTAAGGGGTGAGATGATAGTGATGGGTGGGTTACGGGTTGTGAGGGGATCATTAACCCCATGGTTAATTAGGGTTTGGGTGAAGGGTTAATTGAACTAGGGTTTAGGTGTTCTTGGTGTTCATGTGTGGGTGAGAGAGTTTTAATCCGAATTGGGGGTAAAATGAGTGAACAGTGACTGTTATTGTGTAAATAAGTTAACCGGGTTGGTCGGGTCAAGGGTTCAGGTTAGGTTTGGGTAATCGGGTTGGGGGTCGAGCTGTGATTGGCTAAAAGGTGGACCCATGGGTAGTTTGACCCGGCTCTCGACCCGCGCTTTTTGTTATCTTTGGGGTAATTGCAAGATGGGCCCTTGTGTTTGGCTGGTAATTGTTGAGGTTATAAAACAAGAATAGGATACTTGCAAATTCGGCCCTTGGACTTATTTTTTCCATTTTCAAGTTATAATATACTTTGAAAAGTTGCAAGTTTAGTCCCTGGAGTTATAAATCAATGGAGCTGGGCTTTGGTTTTGACAGTGGTAGAGCTGAGGTTGACTGCAGAAGGCTGAGGCTTGATTTTCTTTGGCTTCATGATCACTCATCCTTCTCTGTGTCCTTTTATTGCCTGGTTTCTTGACTGTTGTTCCCGTGATATTTTGACATATACCGTACCTGCACACATTAAACTCAATACAAGCACATTTTTGCCCAATTTTGATCCGTTTTGGGTTTTATATTTGGCCTTTGTTATTAAGCATTAAATAGATATGTGTATTCTAAACACTTATCATTCACCTACTTCATCCCGCAAAAAAGGTGCTCGACATTTTTTTACTTACAAAAGCTCGAAAGGTGCTGCCTTGATGTATAGCATGCAACTATTATTGTAGCTCACACACACCACACACACACACACACCTCACTATCATCACCACCCAACTACCTGTCCATGATCCAAAGACAAGCCCTCAATTATCATATTCCCAAAGTCTGAATGGTCCCTCTCCTGACTGACCATCGGTTTGAGGATAAATGCTGTAGCCTGAACCTTAAGACGAGTTCCCAAGCTTTTTCTGGTAATCCTGTCCAAAAAAACGAAACGTAAACTTCTGAATCTCTGTCTACACAATAGAAGTCGAGTACCATGCAGTCTAACGATTTCCTGTCATAAAATCTTTCTCCGCAACTTACTAATACCAGAGTTATTCCGAATGGGTAGAGAAATGAGCAGGACTTGGTTAGCCGATCAACAACCACACCAAAATCGCAATCATGTCTTTCTGATTAGTAGGCTAACCTGTAACGAAATCCATGGAAACTCATACCAATTTCCCACACAGGAATCTCCAACGTCTGTATCAAACCAAGAGCCCTCGGATTTCAATTTGACCTGCTGACAAGTCATACATTTTGATACAATGTCAACAACTACTTGTTTTATCCGTTCCACCAAAAGTCGTTTCAAATCTCGTACATCTGTGGTTGAAACCTGATGAATAGTAAATGGAGAACTATGAGCTTCCGTCATAACCTTCTCATGCAAAGTGCCTGGTCATTAGAACGACATAGCCTATCTTTCAAATCCCACACAACACTGTCCATCATCAACACTGAACTCAGTAGTTTAACCCGTCTTCAACATTCTGTACAATGGCCCCACAACCAACCGTCTCCCGCTAGTTGAGCTTCTTTGAGTCTGTATTATGAGAGTTAGACTCTATCCTACATACTCGCACCAATCGCTACCAGAAACTCGTACACAAAAGCTCACTTCCGAAACCACCTAAATCATGAATGGTTATGGAATCAAAACAAGCTGTATCATCCAGACTTTCGACTACGTGCGTCGGCAACCACATTAGCCTTGCCGCATGGTACTGATGTTAGTGTCATAATCCTTCAAAAGTTCCAAACCATCTTTCTCTGTCTCATGTTACGTTCTCTGCATGAAGTAAAAATATATTTGAAGACTCTTAAGATCTGTAAATATATCACAAGCTTCATCCATAACAATATGTGTCTCCTCTCCAGATTTTCAATTCAAAACCGATGACAACTAATTCAGAGGTCCATGGGTTGGTATAATTTACTTCATAAGGCATCCCGCTGCATGAAGCTTAGGCGATCACCTTCCTATGATGGATATCAAACACAAACCCCAACCTTTTCTTGATGCATTCACTGTATATCCTGAAAACCACCTGAAGACCTGATGAAGCAGTCAATATCGGAGCAGACGACCAATCTCCGTTTTCAATCCTCAAAACTCTCCTGACGCACATATTGTCCACACAAACTTCTTACCCTTTATCATCACTGTGTAAGAGTAATGCTAATCGGAGAATCCCTCAACAAAACTCGGTAATACCAGCAAGCCCCAGAAAACTTCTCACACTCCTTATAAGGTGAGTAGTGAGGTGTCTCGGGATCCGATGATGGTGAGTGTGTGATCGGTGCTCTCGTAACTCATTGATGAGGGGTGGGTGAGTCCAGAATATGAGAGGTCCGCAGTCTTTCGAGATCAATATGACAAAGGAAAGCGACTGCCTGTAACCATAAACTCGTACTTCGAAAACTTCGCATACAGACATCTTCTGGTCTAAGCAATCTCCAACACAATCCGTAGATGTCGCTCATTTATCTACTATATCGTTATATATCTCTACTCATAATGAAACGAGGATGCGTCGATGAAACAATAACGAAACTTATCAAGGTACTCGGGAAAATACGGGTTCATCAAAGCATAAATATGGCAGGAAGCATTAGTCAGTTGACGCGAAGGGCATAACCAGAACTCGTAGTGGCCATACGCGACGAAAAGCAGTCTTAAAATATCCTGGCTCTCTCAACACGAAGCTGGTGCTAACCAGATCGGCAGATCAATCTTAGAAAAAGATTTGGCCCTTGCAGTTGGTCAAACCAAATCGTCGATTCGCGAAGAGGATAGCGGTTACGAATCGTAATACGGTTGAGTTCACGTAATCAATACACATAGCGCATGCTCCTATCCTTCATCTAAGGAAATAAACCGGTGCATCCCCAAGGCTGAAACACTGTCTAATAAAGCCATTCGTCCAACTCTCACTGTAACTGCTTCCTTTAACTCCTTCATTCAACAGGTGCCATACGATACGGAGCCTTTGAGATCCGGTTTCAGCACCGGAATTAACTCAATGCCAAATTCATCTCTCTAGCCGGAGGAAGTCCAGAAGTTCATGCGGGAAAAACCTCCGAATTCACAAACAACAGAAAGATTTTTCAATATTAGGGACTCTCCAAAGATGTGTCCATAAAACAAGAAGCCAGAAAACCTTGGACACGCCATAGAAATCAAGGTAAGCGCCTTCATAACAGAGATGAGCTTAACGGACTTAAGCGGATGAGGAACCATGAATAAACAAATCAGGTTGGCGAACGTTACCAAAGATCACAGTCCTAAGCTATAGCAGTCAATGGGTGAGGCCCTCGATGAGAACCAACCAATGCCATCCAAGGAATCACATCCAAAGTCGGAACATATGGATAGGAAGCAACTTCGCAGGGACGAATACGACATCAAAACGTAGAGGGCATTTTCCATATTCATGGACAATAAGCAAAGGTTCTATTGGGGTATAGCATCACCACCCAAACCACCAACCTAAGGTCCAGACAGACGCCATATTCTGATGTCATTGAGTGATCTGAGTTCTCTCAAAGCATCCCTAAGGTTAGGGAGAGCATATTGGTCCTAACAGCAAGTAACTCATGGTCCTCGAAGTAAAGGAACATCGTCATCCGAATTCCTACGGGTATCACCACAACATCTGAACGATCGAAGAAACACTATTGACACACGAAACAAGATAGGTTACGGACGGAGAGTACGCAAAGGAACCTAATGTCTACCCAATCCTCTACAGGTCATAGCCTAATCTCTAAGGTCATAAACCTCGTCAGATTAACCTGTGCTCATTCTCTGATAACCATAAATTGTAAACGCCCCGACCCAAAAGTGGGTAAAGTAATACAAATATGGTGTGGACATCAAAAGACATACATAATCATAACACAAGCATAAACAGCGGAAGTCTTAAATAAATAACCAAAGGAAAATAAGTCAACATGACTTAAGGTACATAAGTTCTTAAAGGACAGACATATCCAAACGAAATAACCGAAATAACAAAGGTCTTGAAAAATAACAAATGATATATCAAAACTAAGATCTCTAGGGTAAGTCCACACTCAGCACTCACATCTCGAAAGCAACCCCAGCTCCTAGCTTAGATACCCGCCGTAGGAAAAGAAAGTGTGGCTGAGCTTACAAAGCCCAGTGAACAGATATATATAATCGAAACCGCTGTAAAAAAATAACGCGAAATCAAGGATACGATATAAGTAAAGACAAACAGAAGTCAATTCATAGTGATAAAAGGTAAAGATGAGTCAGAAAGTCAAATCTAGTGCAATTACAAGCCAAACAAATCATCACACACACACACACACACCATGGGTCGCAGCACTAAAATGTGAAAGACGTGGAATGCACCCAATCAATCATCTCCCTCTCACTACGATATATCCATAATGTCCATAATCCATCGAATACAAACAAATCTAGGATGCATCTATACGCCCCTTAAACAAATAATAATCTTCATAATTGCGCATATATAGCAAGTGGGGGACGGGTGGTGAAAAATCACTCACCCACACCATGAGTCATGCCAAAGGGGCAGAAAATGACCTAATCACGGCCTTGTTACCTTCATGGATTGGAAACAAAATAAGTGGCTCGGTGTCTCAACTGAAGGGTTCAAAGCAAAGTTCATATCAAAGTTCATTTCAAAGGGATCAAGCAAAAGGTTAAATGCCAAAGGTTCATATATCAAAGGTAGCATAGCATGGTTCAAATAGACTAATAAAAAGATCATATAAGAGAACCAAGATAAAAGGCTCAGAGCAAATTTAGCAAATCAACATAAGTAATCAACAGATAGAGAGGAATATGTCCATGAGAAACCTTAACGATAATGTCAGATATCAAATACCATATTCCGAAGACAAAGCAATAATCAAAGAAAACACCCAACCACAGGAATTCAAAATCACTCCTATTTGCCCGAACCTAAAGAAATGATAAATTTCTAATTATCAAACCCATTCTTTAGTTATACCTTCCAATTTAGTAACGTTTCCCATTTTTAGTAACTTTCTAATTTTAGTAACTTTCCATTTTTAGTAACTTTCCATTTTTAGTAACTTTCCATTTTTAGTAACTTTCCATTTTTAGTAACTTTCCATTTTTAGTAACTTTCCATTTTTAGTAAGTTTTCCAAAATTAGTAATATTCATCATTTGAGATTCTATTAAGTATTTTGAATAGTTTAGGGACTTAACATGTCAACCTTACAAGTTTAGGGTTAAATATGACAACTTTCCATATTTTAGGGTTTAATATACAAAATCAACAATTTTCAAGGTTAAAAGTGTAAATATCAAAGTTTCACATTTTATTCAGATTATACCTTCCATTTTCTGTATTTACAAGTCAAACCCTTAATTTATACAATTTACATATTTAGCCCTTTTTGTTTATTAATTATTTAAACAATATCTTTAATTATCCATAATTACAAAACAAGTCCTTATAGATTCAAATATGACAAATTCATACTTTATACATTAAATACTAACCAAACCTTCCACTTTTCAGAATTTACAATTTCAGTCCCTCTATTTTAATTAATTAATTTCTAATTACTTATTATATGTAATTAACCATTTTAATCCAAAATAATATCAATATGACATTTTATACCCCCCAACTTATTTTATACAGATTATAATAAGTATAATAACATGTTTAAAACAGACCTCATAGTTTCAGAAATTACAAATCACCCCCTTATACTTTAAATTTACAATCGGCTAACAATTAAATCAACAAAACCCTAATTTAATTTTTCCCAACCACAAACACAATTATTACCCAATCATTAGCATTAAATGAACCTGGAAAAATTAGCAAAACCCTAACCCTAATTTGTTTTAACCCTTTTCTTTCTTTTCCCTTTATTTCGCAATTCGGCAAACAAAGATAAATCCCAAATAATTTTTCGAATCCCTCCTAAATTTTTCCAACAATTTATATGAGTTACATATAATATATATAACCTTAGAAAAATATAAAATCAAATTCACAAATATTATTTGTGCCGATTTCATATTCATTTCGAAATTAGGGTTTCTAATATGTTTTAATCCATATGATCAATATAACATGCATGGATATTTTTCCTACTTATTTTATGAATTAGAATGATGAAAAATGAGATACAAAAATACCCTTGATGATCCTTGATGATTTGATGAATTTATAGAATTCGGTTGTGTTTTTCGAACCCAAAACAAGTACCACGATCGAACCAAGCAATCCACAATCTTCCCACTATTTTTCTCACCTTCCTTGATTTCCAAAACACTTTATAAAAATAGTCCAAGCCCTTGAAAATCTTTGATGCCACCTCTTTTGTGTTTTTAGGGTTTCGGCTATTTAGTTTTTAGGGTTTTATAAAATAAAATGCATAAGGCAATTAAATAAAATACTTTGGCCGAATTTA
>BQNB010045482.1:11568-37142 GCA_026074375.1 Tanacetum coccineum
AAAAGGGGGTTTCGGGCACTTTCGGACGATTTTGGATGTTTTAAATGCAAGCAAAACATATAGAAACGCTAAGTAATTAGTTAGAACAACTAGAAATGTCATGAAAGATTATTTGAGATAACGACATTAATAAAAAGTAGGATTATTAAAAATTGTACGAATTGGACATCTAGGCGATTTAGAATTTTTTTTAAGCGATTTGTAAAATATGGAAACTTAAGAAAATAGGGGACGCTATTAACGTTTTGAAACTAAAAAGTTTCCTAAAAGGGAAAGTTTCTAAAAATAGTAACTCTTTGAAATTGCCGGGATTTAACTAAGACATGGTAAAGTTTAGAGTCTTTTATTTCTAAAACGTAAACATACTTGGATGCTTTAAATGATGAACATGGATGCTTTACTTGTTTCTTTGATAAATGCTAAGCCATACCTATACTTACTCTAGGTCACGGCTAGACCTCCTTATATCTTCATCATTTGTTGTGGTTATTGCTTATCCTTGCTAAGGTGAGTTCATAGTCCCACATTTTTACTGATTTACAAATGCTCTATACCATGGGGTGAGAAACATTGTTTGCTTTTAAATTGGACACAAGTTCTTTACGTGAATTTTACATGTTTATGTGTTGCCTAAGTTGCTTACAAACCTACTACTGCCTAAATTATCATGAACTGTTAGTTTCTCGACCGGAGGACCGGTTGAGGGAGCGCGAGTGAATAGATAGATCTATTGGGACTAATTATCCCTATCCGGGTAAGCATGCACTTACTTGTTTCTGTCGTCGATGAACAAACGGATATATGTCATGTCGATTATACTTTTGGTGGTCTTTGGTTTGGGACACCAGCTTAGGGCAGGAATACTTTGCAACAGGATGTAACATGCCCTGTTGACTTAATTAGCTTCGGTGTCATGAGCTTAGTGCAACAATAAATACTTTTTATGTGATGCTGTATTCGTTATAGTAGTCACATACGTTTTGAAATCTTGTGGTCCACTCTTGTACAAACTTAAACCTATGAATTCACCAACATTATGTTGACGTTTTAAACATGTTTTCTCAGGTGCTTAGCTTGGATTGATTCTTGATGCTATGTGGAGTCTATGTGCTATGTGACTTCGCCAATTTCAAGACTTATCTATTATTTACTCGTTGTCATTACTAAAACTTTGTTATGCTTCCGCTACTTTTTAACTTAATTATTATGGGCTGTAAAACTTGAATTTATTTTATTTTATGCAACGAGTAAACTTTTTCAAACGTCCATGATTAGTGGTCGTTCTTTATTGCTTTGTGATCGGATTGTTATGACGTCACGCCCTCGGACACGTATTCCGTCTAGGCCCAGTTTGGGGGTGTGACACTGTTCTTTTAAGCTCAATAAGCTTTCAAATTCACTTAAAAGCTAGCTATACACTCAGTTAAGCTCTCAAAGCTTAACTGAGCTTATTGTCACTCAATTCCTCCCATCAAATTACCTCAGCTTTTAAATAGAAGGGAAGACAATTGTGGAAGGGCTTCCAGGACCTTACCAGCTTATAATAAGATAAGCTGGAGCTTGTTGAGTAGCTCCTCGAGCAATTTTTATAAGCCTTGTTTAAGCAAAGGCTTTTGTAAGTTCTATTTTTCTTTTTAAAGCTTTAAATCTGCAATCTAGCTTAATACTACTTAATGTTTGCTTATTTCTATTTAGAATAGCTTATTGTTGCTTATTATAGTTGTTAAATGCTTATTGTGTTCAATTGTTAGTGTAGATCTTAATTTTTTAAGTATTTGTTATCAAACAGTTATAAAAACCAAAATAATATCATAATCTGTTGGCTTATAGTTATAGCATATTTGTTTGCTGAATTTTGTTCATTAGATCTGATAATAGCTTGTTATTATCTGGTATTGTTGATCAAAGCCTTATTTCTCAATATTATAAGCTAAAAATAAGTTTAAATTTTCTAAAGGGGTGTTTGGGTCAAGGCAGTATTAACCTAAGTTAATATTGTCAGGATACATTTGGTTCTTTAGATTGATTTTTAACTTCATTTTTATATTTTATAAGTTAGAATTTAAGGTTCTAGTTTAGCCAAATAAAGTTTTTAAAATGATTTTAGTTGATTGCTTAGATCTGTGGCCATAAGCTCAGATCCATAAGAAATTAGAGTTCAAATCTTTTCTAGCTGGTTTAATTGTTCTATTTGCTCTTATTTTGGTCTTTAAATGATGTTTAAAACAAGTCTTTAGTTCTGCACTTTTTGTTTTAAAGTTTTGGTCATATTGTGTTAAGTGCATTAGCAACTAAAAAGGCCAAACTGCCATTTTTAAGCTAAAAATTCAGCTAGTAAAAGTAGGATTTAGCTTTTCAAATTTAGTACACAACTAGTTTGTAGGCCAATCTAGATTAGTTAGGACTTATTTCAAGTTTAAATGCTTATTTGAATGTCTGTTTTTAGTCTGCACAAATTATACTTTGTTGTTTTGATAAAAGGATTAAAAAGCAAAAGTAGTGTAATCTGAACAAGTAGATTTTTTAGTTAGCCTTTTCATTGCTCAATTGAATTTCAAAATACTTTTCAAGAGTAGATTTAGAAAGCTTATAGGATTAGCTTTAAGGTGGTATAAGCTACTTAGTCATAAGGATCTTTTTTTTGCTTATAAATAAGCTCAAAAGTGCCCTATTAGGCTATTTGTAATTCAGTTTTAGTTAAAAAGCTTATTTGAGTTTTGTGTCTACTAGCTTATTGAAGTGCTTAAATTTAGCTTACATTTGCTTATTAGAATAGGTTTCAAGTAGTTGTAGCTTAATTTCCTTATTTGTGAGCTTATTTCAGCTTTTAGGCTGTTTTAAGTGAGTTTGTATGCTAAAATCTTTCTAAGTCATAACTGTCATCTTTTGAAGCTTATTTCTTGCTTATTTTCAAGTTTCTTAAAAGTTTTCTTTACAAAAGTTGCTTATTTTCAGCTGTTTAATAATTTTGTTTCAAAAAAGTTTTTCAAAAATAAAAAAAAAGGGAACAAGGGAAGTCATGGGTGAGCTAGGCTCGAACCCATGACCTCAACCTCATTCAACCCTCTCTTTTAACACACCTCTCTACCGTTGCACCCTTGGGACTTTTACGTCCTAACGTGCACAAACATTTTATTTACCATCTTTTTGTGAGACTTTAGTTATAAGCACTTCGAGTGCTTATTATGTTTTTTCTGGCTTATTTATTTAAGCTATTTTTAAGCTAGAATTTTTCCTGTGTTCTTTTCATGTTTAGTTATTTTTAGTATTTTTCTTAAATTTTTAATTCACAGTTTAATATTTTTCGTACATTAAAAACTTTAAAAAATCATAAAAAATAGAAAAATAATCAAAAAATAAAATTCTTTTTTTTATAAAATTTTCTTTAATCATATTTTAGGTTTAGGAATTAAACTTGCTTTCGTAGGTCTTAATTTTAGTATACTTGTTTGTTAGTCGTGTTTTCTTAAATTCCCGTTAACGTTTTCATAGATATTTTTATATGTGCCTTTATTTGCCCACTAGTAGGATTTAGTTTTCGAAATCAAAGATCTTAGAACCATTCAAATCATTGTCCAACCAAAAACGGAGTTTCAATTCATAATTCTTGGGGTATAAACGACCCGGTGAACACTTACCGGTTAAACGTACGATATTCTTGTGTGGAATTTGCTTTTAATCTTTGTCATCAAGGATTAGTAGTGAATCTCTTTATACTTGTATATTATACGTGTATCAATTTTTGGCGCCGATGCCGGGGAATTGTGTTACGATTCTCTCATTTGAATTTGTCGATCGTGATTTTGAGAACATTTCGTCTTCGAAAGTTACGTCTTTTTGAAAAAATCAAAAATCTAAAAAAAAATAAAAAAATAAAAAAAAGTATAAAATATTTTTCTTTTTCTTTTTACTATATGTAGAAGATTAATAAATAAATAAAATACAAAAATATTTGCTCTTCCAGATTTTTTGATTTTTATTGTGTTCTCGTAAATACTAAAATACACAATGTAACACCCTCAAATCTGAGCATGCAGCGGAATGTTTGAATATCCTGAGCATCGTTACTTTATCTGTGTCAATAGCACAAGAATCGGGGAACGACTACTAAAACGTGTAGTTTTTGAAAAAGATACATTGGATTAACAAAAATACTTGTTTGTTACATAAGCTCATGGCTTCATATTGTTCAACAATATAAATCAAGATTGCCGGTTTTTAACCAATTGTCCCAACGTGTATAAGACCACCAATCATAGTTGTTGACTCTTCATTTATTGACTCCAAATGTATCTTCGCACCTAGTGCATTTTATTTAACCTGAAAAAAATGCTTAAATAGTCAAATAAAGTTGGTGACTTTATAGGTTTAAGTAAATCGATTGTAGGACCGCAAGATTTCATGTGTATATGATAAGCAACAAATGCAAAACATCAAAAAAAGTAATTACGTCTTTTCCTAAGTCATGACACCGAAGCTCAACATATATGGATGCAAATTATATTTTGCCAACTGTGGCAGTGTATGATGTGGCTAACCACCGCAACATCCTAGATTCGACATGGTATGCGTTGTTCCCAGTGATAGCTTTTTAGTCACCCGAACGGGGATTGTCAATCCCTAAATAAGATCTATACCATAACATCCGCGCCCCACACATGTAATTCCAACTCACCTCTATGACATTAACAGTTCATGATCTTGGACTAATGGGTTATGGTAACTTAGGCAAACACGTAATCATGGTATAAAATGTACACTTGCGTCCAGTTTGTAAAACAAAGCATGTTCTCACCCCAAGGATGTAAATCATTTAAATAATTGTAAAACATGGGGCTATGAACTCACCTTAGCCGGTAGTTCTCTGAATGATAATAAATATCCAAGTAAGCAGTGAATCACACCGTCAAGTACCTAAGTAAGTACGGTCAAGTCTTAGTTTACACATTTAAGCTAACGACTCATTGTATAAACTAAATCCCATTTTAAGTTTATATATACCGTTATCACTTGTGTGGTGATGCACAAGATTATTGTATTTATAATTCCGATGGTTCTCGAGAAACGTGAAATCATTATTAATAAATATACTTATTTATTAACTTGTTATTAAACCCGTTCGATGTCCGAATATCTTATTGTTCGACCGACGTGTTAAGTGTTTTATTTATTCACTTTTGTTTCACAAACGTACCCGTAGGTTTTTAGTTGTTACCCTTTAGTCCCTAGGTTTATAAAGTAATAACATTTACACTTCAAACTTTCTAGTTGCAAGAATGTCATAACTAGTCCTTTAACTTTCGAAATTTACAACTTAGGTCCTTATGGTTTTAAATTAGTCCCTAATGTTTCAGGATGTACAGGAACGGTCCTTGGAGTTATTAGATTCGAAAATGACCATTTTAAACCCTTAGGTTTTGAAATTGTCAATTTTAGTCCCTCTACTTGTAAAATTTGCGTTTTAACTCTAATTACATTTCGACAAGCAACAAAATGACTTTGTAAGTTTAATTAAACTGCAAAAATTACTTGGCTTATAAATAAGCTCTATTCGAGCTTATTTAGGCTTAATGGGCCGGTTTGGGCCCATTAAGGTCCAAAATGGGTTTTAATGATCCAAACTAGTTTTAATAGGTTCAACACGTCCAATAAGTCCAACTTAATCGAATAAGCTGTTAATAAGCTCAGCGAGCTTATTTTGGCTTATTTTGAGCTTATTGGGCCCGTGAGCCCAATAGCTTAAACCCGAATGATGTTTAGAGTTTTTAGGCTTTTCCTAGTTCATTTCCAACTTGTATTAAGCCGAACAAAGCTGATTTTATTTCAGCTTATTCCCATTAAGCCAATAAGCAATTAAGCGTTTCTATTGGGCCGGCTTGGGCCCGTTAAGGGTTTTAAAGGTTTGAGTTTGTTTTCTTTGGGTCCAATACCCCTTCTAGGATTATTAGAAAGCTCATAAGCTGTTTTAGCTGAAAGATAAGCTCGTGTGAGCTTAATTTAGCTTATTCGAGCTTATTGGGCCTGCTAGCCCAATAACTTTAACCCGAAGACACCAAGGGGTCTATGATGAGTTCGATAAGCCCTTTTGACCCCTAAATAAGCTCATAGGACTTATGATAAGCTCGTTGAGCTTATTGTCTCTTACGGGCCCCACTATTGGGCCTGTTGGGCTCGATAGAAACCGTATGTGGGTCCTAGGGTTCGAGGCTTTTGCTCTTTTAATTGTCACTTAGCTTATTTATAGGCCCATAGTAATTCTTATAAGCCGCTTAAACTCATAATTAAGCCGTCCTAGCTTATTGTGGCTTATGGGTCTTGTGGGCTCACAAGGATGGGCCGCGTAGTCCAAGGGGTCCGAATGGTTTATTAGTGTGTTACATGGTTTCGTTAATTCGTCTAGCACCAAAATAAACGTGTCTACCCCTTTCTAATCGCGATCCATAACATGCAAAATTTATAATGTCGAATTTTGTTTCCACACCCCACGTCGTTTTTTGTTTCAACAATAGTTTAATTCGTATATATTTTACATACGTCATGTTGAAGGGTTTGTGTTCACGTTAATGTTCAAGTTGCCTTGTATTCTTCCGCAACGAAACAAATGACCAAAGTGGGCTTGTTTTAATAAGCTAGATGTGCGTTAAGCCTTAACTTCGTGCCTTAACCATGTTTTAGATCACGTACCGACCACACGAGACCTTGTTCATTAATTTAGGTGCGTGAACCATGCATGGACCAACCCATGCACGTTCATGCACGCGTATATGTTACAAATGGGTAATGTCGCGACTTATATAACTTGGCTAAGCGTTTAACGAAAAGATAATGGTGTACGAGGCTTAGACAAATACTTACAAGGGTCCTAAGTTTTCCTTGGTTGTGGCTTGCGGTGTGGTGTGACGCGTATACACCCAAACATGTTTAATCCTCAAGCTTCAAAGCTTGTAAACCCCATCCTTAGTTCGTGTATTCCTCTTGATGACCTTAACGCGAATTTAAAGGCTTCCTTAAATCCTTAGTGACCAATGTGGGTGGGTACTGGCTCGTCTTATTTGTAAACCCGAAAGAAGATATGAAAGAACGAAAAAGGTTCATTAGCTTAGAGAGAGGTTTAGAGTTTTAGACTTGTTAAGTGTTAGTGTGAGTGTATTTATAAGCAATGAGCTTAGTTACATCTCTTAGTCCATAACAAAACCAACCCGTGCCCTAGGAAGTGGTTTAGGGGATTTCTAGTTACTTACACATGGTATTATGTTAAACCACCTAGTACAATTCCTTAATTGTTAAATCTAAGTTCAAGATTACCTAAGATAGGGAAAATCTTAGGATTTCTGTGCTTGTCTTGTGCTTGGTTGACCGCAGCTTAGGAAAATTAGGCACAAAAAAAGAGGATGTTATTATTCCAAGGTGGTAAAAGATCAATTAGGGGACCTTAGGACATGTATTTAATAGAGCATGGATGTTTACATGTAACTTGTTAAGGTTGATTAAGAGACTTTTTGTATAAATTACCAGGATGATTCTCAGTGGTTTACCTTGCCCCATTCGGGCACTCAAGTGACATAAACACAAGATTTGATTAAATTTTGTGTTTAGGCTCTCAAGTGGGTATTGGTTTGAGTCTAGGTTAGTCTAGGTATTTCCGGGGTGTGTCCAAATATATTTTATCACGAAACGTAGACCTTTTACGTGACCAAATAAAAATAAAATACCTAAAGTACATAATTATCTCCCTAGTAATTATATATTACTTGGTGGATGAAAACTTTAATTTATTTGATGACCGTTTACATTCATTGATTATTTTTAGTCTACGCGATTTAACTTAAAGGTAAATATTAAAAGTAAACGCGTATCGGACTAAAATAAATAGTGATCATTAATAGAGTCGTACAATGACACGAAAATGAGAAATGAAACACACAAGCAATTTAATTCTCTTACTAGAGAATTTGTGAATATCCATTAATAAGTTCCCAAACTTAATATTCAAAAAAGTAACCGTCTTATGTCACTTACGAAAAAGGCGTTCCTCTTTTGTGAAATAAGCTATTAGGAGGGTTGTTCCACGAAACTACGACCAAAAAAGTAACCGTCTTGTGTCCCTTACAAAAAAGGCGCACCTCTTTTGTGAAATAAGCTTTTGCAAGTTTCATTTAAGGGAGTTACCCTAAGTTTGTTGATTATTCGGTGAAACAAAAATATTTTTGTGTATATATTTTCTTTCCTCGTTTGTTTTGTGTAGTGCATGCGCACTAGAAATTCCAATTATCCAAATAATTCACCCGTAACCATTCCAAGACGTCGAAATAGAAGACGTGCTCCAAACGTAGTCGAACCCGAGCTTCGTACTATCGTTGAAGTTGCACCAATGGCGGATAATCGAACAATGGAAGAGCTACTCCAAGCACCCACGGAAGGGTATGGAGAAGCTATCGTCATACCGGAAATTAATGCGGATCATTTTGAGATTAAGACGAATTTGCTACAATTAGTCCAAGCTAGCCCGTTTCATGGTTTTGAGAGGGACAATCCCCATACTCATATCAACAATTTCAAAAGGATTACCTCAACTTTGAAATTTAGGGGAGTTCCGAATGATGTGATTAAACTCATGATGTTTCCATATTCACTCGAGGGGGCCGCTAGGATTTGGTACGATAAAGAACCTCCTAATTCGATCTTGACTTGGGATGATCTCGTAAACAAATTCGTGAATCAATTTTTCCCTCCCTCGAAGACCACTCACTTAAAAAATGAAATCTCTCGTTTTACCCAAAAATTCGAGGAGACATTTAGTGAAGCATGGGAACGATTTAAGGAAATGCTTAGAGCATGTCCCCACCACGGATTTTCGGAGTTAACCCAAATAGATACTTTCTATAATGGTTTAAATGATAATGATCAAGACTCCTTGAATGCCGCGGCGGGTGGAAATCTTTTGAGTAAGACTACTAGAGAGGCCTTGAACATAATTGAAAATAAGTCGAAAGTTCGTTATTCACGAAACAAATCGAATGTTTCTAGGGTGAATACGAATTCTAGGGAAAGTTCTAGTAAGACGGATGAGAGAATTGATAAGCTTGCGGACCAAATTTCGACCTTAGTTGAGATTGTTACTAAGAAAGTTGTCACTCCCGCTACGGTTAAAGCGGTTGAGGAATCTTGTGTTATTTGTGGTGGTGCTCATGCTTACTATAATTGTCCTAATACCGATAGCAATCAATCTAGTGTTTGTGCGGCAACGGGTACTTACAATCAAGTAGCCCCTCCAAACCGTGTTAGCAACCACATGGCACCACCCGGTTTTGCTCCGGTGCAAAATAGTCAAAATAGGTATAATCAAAATCAAGGTCAAGGGAATAATTTTAATCGGGGAAATAATTTTCATGGAAATCAAGGTTTTCAAGCTCGAATTAATCATGCTCCAAATTTTCAAAATCAAGGATTTCAAAATCAACCTTTTCAAGCTCCTAATAATCAAGTTCAACAAGGAATTCCAATTGAGTTTTCAAATTATATGAAATCTAACGATCAAATGATGAGAAACATGCAAAGTCAAATCAACTCGTTGAAAGGAGAAATTAAGAATGAAATTCAAAATACAATAAAGACTTAACAAACCATCTTAATGAATCAACAAAATGCTTTTCAAAATAATTTGCAAAATATGTTAAGTGGATTTTTCCAAAACCAAGCCTCAACTTCGGGTACTCTTCCGAGTAATACTATTCCTAACCCGAAGTGTGAGATGAAAGCAATCACTACTCGAAGTGGTGTTGCTTATGAGGGACCTTCGATTCCTACTAATCCTTCTCCCAAAAAGGTAGTGGAACGAGAAACCGAGGAGACAACGGATAAGGAGCAAACTAATTTCCAAGGAAGTACCGCTCACATCCAACCTCCGGTTAACCCTATTCCTATTCCGGAACCCGATGTTCCGAAGACTTTACCTAAGCCTAATATTCCATATCCTTCGAGACTTAATGATCAAAAGTTTCGTGAAAAAGCTTCGAATCAAATGGAGAAGATCTTTCAAATCTTTCAAGATTTGCGCTTCGACATTAGCTTCGCGGACGCTTTACTTTTGATGCCAAGATTTGCCCCTACGATTAAGAATTTGCTCATGAATAAGGACAAGTTGTTTGAATTAGCTAAGATACCGTTGAATGAGAATTGTTCGGCGATGCTCCTTAAGAAGCTTCCCGAAAAGCTTGGAGATCCCGGCAAATTTCTTATACCATGTGATTTCCCGAGAATGGATGTATGTTACGCCTTGGCCGATCTTGGCGCGAGCATAAATCTTATGCCTCTTTCCATTTGGAAAAAGCTTTCCCTACCCGAACTTACCCCTACTCGGATGACTCTAGAGCTAGCGGATCGATCCATTACTCGTTCTAAAGGACTCGCCGAAGACGTCTTTGTCAAAGTGAGGAAGTTTCACTTTCGTACCGACTTTGTTGTTGTTGATTTTGAAGCTGATCCACGGGTTCCTCTCATTCTAGGGAGATCATTCTTGAGGACCAGCCGTGCCTTAATTGATGTTTATGGAGAAGAAATAACCCTTCGGGTTAATGACTAAGCCGTGACTTTTAATCTCGATCAAACTACGAGATACTCCTCTATATATGATGATATGTCGGTAAACAGAATTGACATCATTGAAGTTTCTAGTGAGGAGTATGCTCAAGAAGTGTTCGGGTTTTCTAATAATTCTTCGGGTGGCAATCCCACCATGACTTTTGAGCCTATTATTTCTGACTCTTTTCTTTCCTTTACTCCGTTCGAGGAAAGTGATTTTATTTTGGAAGAAATAGAGGCTTTTCTCAAGGAAGAAATAAAGGCTTTTCTTAAGTAGATATTTGCTTAATTGAAAAATTGTTGAATAATGACCCGTTTCAACTCCCTCCGGTGGACCTTAAGCAAGTAGAAGTGACCAAGGCAAAATCTTCAATTGAAGAGCCTCCAAAATTAAAGTTAAAAGATTTACCATCTCATTTGGAATATGCTTATTTAGAAGGAATCAATAAGTTACCTGTGATTATTGCAAAAGGTTTAAAAGATGATGAAAAAGAAGCCCTCTTAAAGGTGCTTAAATCACATAAATGGGCCATTGCTTGGAAAATCACCGACATCAAGGGTATCGACCCTCGGTTTTGCACTCACAAAATCTTGATGGAGGAAGATTATAAACCCATGGTACAAAGTCAAAGACGGGTTAACCCAAAAATTTACGACGTAATCAAGAAGGAAGTAATCAAACTTCTTGATGCCGAAATGATTTACCCGATCTCCGATAGCCCGTGGGTAAGCCCCGTGCATTGTAAACCCAAGAAAGGTGGTATAACCGTTGTTGCTAACGAAGACAATGAATTGATTCCAACACGATTAGTTACCAGGTGGAGAGTTTGTATTGACTATAGGAAATTAAAAGAAGCTACTCGTAAAGATCATTTTCCGTTGCCATTTATGGACCAAATGTTAGAAAGATTAGCCGGAAATGAGTTTTATTGTTTTCTAGATGGATTTTTGGGTTATTTTCAAATCCCAATAGATCCCCAAGACCAAGAAAAAACTACTTTTACATGCCCTTATGGAACTTTCGCTTACCGTCGCATGCCCTTTGGCTTGTGTAATGCTCCCGGAACTTTCCAAAGGTGTATGATGGCCATATTCCATGATATGATCGAAAAGACTATGGAAGTTTTTATGGATGATTTCTTGGTTTTTGGGGATAGTTTTGCTACTTGCCTCTCCAATTTAGACAACATGCTAAAAAGGTGTGAAGACACGAATTTAGTTCTAAATTGAGAGAAGTGCCATTTTATGTGTAAAGAAGGAATTGTGTTAGGTCATAAAATATCAAAGTCCGAAATTGAGGTCGATCGAGCTAAACTTTATGTTATAGCTAAGCTCCCTCATCCGACTACCGTAAAAGGAATTAGAAGTTTCTTAGGTCATGCCGGTTTTTACCGACGATTTATCCAAGACTTTTCTAAGATAGCTAGACCTATGACTCACCTTCTTGAAAAAGAAACACCATTTGTGTTTTCTCAAGATTATATTGATGCTTTTGAGACTTTTAAAAAGAAGCTTATCGAAGCTCCTATCTTAGTTGTCCCCGATTGGAACCTACCTTTCGAACTTATGTGGGATGCTAGCGATTTCGCGATTGGTGCGGTTTTAGGACAACAAAAGACGAAACATTTTCAACCTATGCTAGTAAAACAATGACCGAAGCTCAAATTCATTACACTATGACGGAAAAAGAAATGCTTGCCGTAGTTTATGCTTTTGAAAAGTTTCGGCCATATCTTGTCTTATCTAAAAGCATAGTGTATACGGATCACTCGGCTCTTAAATACCTTCTTAGTAAACAAGATGCCAAGCCGAGATTGCTCCGGTGGGTTCTCCTCCTACAAGAGTTTGATATCATTATCCGTGATAAAAAGGGAAGTGAGAATCTCGCGGCCGATCATTTATCTAGACTTGAGAATCCTCATAAGGATGTGTTAGAAAATAAAGACATAAATGAAAATTTTCCTTTAGAAACTCTTGGAGTTATATCTAGTGGAAGTACCCCATGGTTTGCCGATTATGCAAATTTCCATGCGGGGAATTTTATCGTCAAAGGGATGTCGTCCCAACAAAAGAAGAAATTCTTTAAGGACGTTAAACATTACTTTTGGGACGACCCCTACCTTTTTCGGATTTGTGCGGATCAAATCATTCGACGGTGTGTGCATGGCCAAGAAGCTTTTGATATCCTCAAAGCTTGTCATGAAGGACCCACCGGGGGCCATCATAGTGCCAATCTCACCGCTAAGAAAGTATTTGATGCCGGTTTCTTTTGGCCGACCATATATCGAGATGCCCATACTATGATCAAATCTTGTGATACGTGTCAACGTCAAGGCAAGATTTCACAAAGAGATGAAATGCCTCAAAACGCTATTCAAGTTTGTGAAATCTTTGATGTATGGGGTATCGATTTTATGGGTCCATTCCCGTCTTCACGAGGGAATAAATACATTCTAGTAGCCGTTGACTACTTATCAAAGTGGGTAGAAGTGAAGGTGCTCCCCACTAATGATGCTCAAGTTGTAGCTAAGTTTTTGAAATCTCTTTTCGCCCGAATTGGAATACCTAGAGCTATTATAAGCGATCGTGGAGGTCAACATAAAAGTTGGTGAGTTCATAGGTTTTCGTAAGTATATTGTAAATCCCAAAACTATATAATAGGATTAACCGTGTTACAAGTTTCGCCCCATACAAGACTTGGTCAACGCATAAAACACCATATTAAGGGTTTCCTATATAAAATCCCAAAAATTACAATTATATATTGTAATGAACACGATATCCCAAAAAGTTTTCAAATAAGATGACACAAATATCCAAAAATGAATCAAGTAGATATTATAATGAGCACAATACCAAATATGTTTCAAGTAGATATTTATAATAGCACAATATTCAAAAAATGCTTCAAGTAGATAAATAAATGAGCACAATATCCCAATTAGTTTAAAGTATGTAAGTAGAAATGATTTACGATTACTCTAAGTTCATGGAACTGCGACGTAGACTTAAAGTATGCCACTTTATTCAAGGCACGGTAAAAATTCATTAGTATTCAGTGTTGGCCCTAGTATGACACAATCCATCGAATCTTACATGATATAACGTTCTGGTAGTTCGATCTCGAAACTAGTGAGAGCTTAATCACCCGAACGTGGTTTTTGTCAATCCCAATAGATATATTTATAACATTCGCGCTCACCCTCAAATTGATTTACAGTTCATGAAACCGAAAATCCTAATCCGTAATTATTCGAGTAACAAGTCATATGTGTTTACGTCCAAAAAGTAAACCAAGTAGAGTATCTCATCGCGAGATATATAAAAGATATGGTAAATCAATTTGTTATCAACCATATAAATGCATTTGTAAACAAGCATGTTCTCACCCCAAAACTTATAAAACAAATCATGTAAAACGTGGGGCTATGAACTCACCTTGAGTGAGCAAATGCCAAGTGTATCACAAATAATGCGTCACGCAAATCGTCGAATGCAACCTATTTAATTTAAGGTCGTATAAGTACTAAACACATTGAGTAATCTCATACCATGCATAAGTCTATTTAGCTAACAGCCATCTAATGTTTGAGTGAAAACATATTTATAATTGTAAAACATTTATAAATATCTGAATAATGTAATTATAGGACTCCAACATGGCTTGGTTGGTCAAGTGCTGAGGGAGAATATCACCGTATACTTGAGTGTCCTAATGTTTAGAAATGACTCTTACTATGGTGAACATGAAGTCATCCCTGGCATAGTGCCAAAACATCTTGTTTCTCCTTGGTATTGCCTGATCGTTTGCCATAAAGTAGTCGACAATGACTTTGGTGAATCATGGATAATACATGTCATTGTTCTTCTTAGAATTCTTGTTCTCCACTTGATACACCAAATCTTCCCATAGCAAGTAGACATAATCAACAGTCTTGTTATGATACATTCCCTAAAGAATTTAAGCACGTGATAAACGAAGACTTTCCAGAGCAGTAGTTTTTCCACTTAGACACTTGTTAATTATGGCAGCAAATAATCTCCATGGTTGATGCATGTGATTGACCTTGACATCGGATAAAAACTTAATCTCACCAGTGTGTCCAAGGTCTCTAATAAAAGATATAATTTCCTCTTCAAGTGGAGGTTCTTCAAATTCCTGACTTGTGAGTTTAGGGCAAATCTTAAGCATATCTCTGAAGTTGTCAACGTTAACAGTATGACTTTTGCCATTCAGCTTGAAACGAAGTGAAGAATGATTTCTGGAGACAGTGACCCAGAACTCTTGCATGTATATTTCTGGTACATCAGCAGTGATCTCAAATGCGTTGTTGAATGGAGTGAGTTTGAGAGCATCTAACGCCACTTGAAGAGTAGGTTCCTTGGATTTGAGATTAGAGCTTAGTCGGAGATTGCTTTTCCCTATCTTAAGACGGTTTTCAGGTGCAACTAATTCATCATCCAGTGCCTTTTGCTGAGCTCTTGTGGTGTCCATTATTCTGCTAAGATAGGATCAATACAGTTTATGTACAACCAATTTTATATCTTATACTATAGAGACCTATTGAGTGAGCACGTAAAGTTGATTCATGATGTGAACGTTTCTTAAGAATTAGGAACTTTAAGACATTTTACACTTATTAAGATCTTTTTATTTAAAAGACAGCTTAAGACAACTTAACTTGTTTAGAGTGTTGTTTTCTTAAATAAACCTTAGCTTCCTTTCACTTGATTTATACTTGAAAATGCTTAGCCAATGCTTGGAAATACCTTAGAATATCTTAGGATGGATGTGTATAAGTGTGTATGGGTTGTAGAAAATTTTGTATGGATTGTGTGTTGTTGTTGGTTTGGCCGTGGGTTTGTATGTGTGACAAAGGGAGTATTGTTTGATTTTTCACTAAGGAAATGAGAAGTGTGTGATATACATCTAGTTACTTGCATTATAAAGCCTTATGACTAGTCAAGGGAACACATTGAGGGTCTTAAGGATGGTCATGGTCATAGTCTTTGGTCAAAGTTTGAAGAAATTGATTATATGTTCCCTAATAGTTGAGGTTATCTCATGAAAACTAGGAAATGTGTTCCTTTATGAGATTTTCTTGTATCCTTTGGTCCATATCCGGCCAAAGAGAGATATAAGTGATGTATTTTTGTAATTTTTATGTATTGGGTACAAATGTGGGTATTTGTTGAAGCGTAGAAAAGTTTTGGCGGTTCCGGGTATGCCTAAACGTATTTTATTGCGAAACGTATTTAATTTACGTAACCAATAAAAATAAAATGAACAAGGATCATAATTATTCTCAAAATAATTATTTAACACATGATTGATGTAAACGTTTGATGGTTTGGTGCCCGTTTACATTGAATGCTAATTTTCAACTTACGCGATTTAACTTAACTTTTACGATTAAAAGCTAATGCGTACAATATTAAAAATAAGTAGTGAATTTATTGTCGACTTCCATGATCCTAAAACACGGGGTGTTATAGGTATCGATTTTATGGGTCCATTCCCGTCTTCACGAGGGAATAAATACATCCTCGTAGCCGTTGACTATCTTTCAAAGTGGGTAGAAGCGAAGGCGCTCCCCACAAATGATGCTCGAGTTGTAGTTAAGTTTTTGAAATCTCTTTTCGCCCGATTCGGAACACCTAGTGCTATTATAAGCGATCGTGGGACCTATTTTTGTAATGATCAATTTGCTACAGTAATGTCAAAGTATAGGGTCACTCATCGTCTTGCTACCGCTTATCACCCTCAAACGAGTGGACAAGTGGAGGTTTCCAATCGAGGCTTGAAACGTATTCTTGAAAGGACGGTTGGAGAAAATGGTGCCTCGTGGTTCGATAGGCTAGATGACGCTTTATGGGCATTCCGTACCACTTTCAAGACACCAATTGGTTGTACTCCTTACAAGCTCGTGTACGGAAAGTCTTGTCATTTACCTATCGAGTTAGAGCATAAAGCATATTGGGCTTTAAAACATGTTAATTTCGATCTTAAAACCACGGGTGATCACCGGAAGCTTCAACTTAAGGAACTTAATGAGCTTCGTGATCAAGGTTACGAGAATTCTTTAATATATAAAGAGAGGACGAAGAAGCTTCACGACTCTAAGATCAAAAACCGCATTTTCAATGTTGGTGATCGAGTTTTACTCTTTAACTCTCGTCTAAAGATATTCTCGGGAAAGCTTAAAACCCGTTGGTTGGGACCTTTCACCATCACCTAAGTTTTTCCATACGGAACCATCCAGTTATCCTAACCTGATGGTCCAAACTTTAAGGTGAATGGTCATCGTGTGAAGCATTACTTCGGAGGGGACATACCATCAAAGGTAGTCCCGGATCTCCAAACTTTCTCCAAGGACGAATGAATTCGGGGATCGAGTCAAGCTATGTGACTCGGTTACCAAAAACAAAACGCTTCATGGGAGGCACCCCATGCTTATCTATTTTTATTCTTATTTCTAATGTGATGTGAGGAGTCTTATACTCTTCCAATTCTTGTTGTTTGTGCTTGTGATTGTTTGTAGGATTGACCCAAAAATTTTGAAGACTCTCGTGTTCGGTGTTTTGTCCCGGTTCACTCGAGCTTCCTAGCCTTTGCTTGCCATTAGTTTGGGGAAATCCGATATCCTAGATTATTATCGACTAACATCTATCTTTTAGCATACTTAATAAGCGGCTTAAGATTTTTGTGATACTTTCTCCATGCTCGGATTATGCATTAGACTTTTTGAGTTCTAGTATCGGGTTTTAAGCCTTAGACTATGAAACATTGAGGACAATGTTTAGTTTTAGTATGGGGTGGTATATCTTCGATATGATCTTACCTACCTTTGCCCGTTGTTCTCACGTACCCTATTTTCCCGCAAAAATTTTAAATTTTTAAGTTTTATATATATAACCTTTTAAATATATATATATATATATATATATATATATATATATATATATATATATATATATATATATATAAAATATATGAAAAAAAAATGTGAAAAATACATTATGAAAAATTGAAATAATTGAATAAAAAAAGATGACAGGAAAAAAAAAAAAAAAAAAAAAAAAAAAAAAACGAATGTAGGCTTTCCGTTGTTGAGAACAAAAGTAAATTTTGACCCGACCGGTTTTATATCTTAGCTTTCTCCTTAACGTGTATAGATTGAAATTTGCTAATCTTTTATACAAGAAGCTATAAAAAGTAAGTCTAGCTTAAAAAAGCCAAGATTTTGCAAGTTCCCATAATTGATTTTAAATATGCGAAGATCGATTTATTAGGCTTAGTATTCACGAGTTTTTTTCTTAGAAATTTTAAATTGTGAAGAACAAGAGATGATAGAGTAGATTATAAGTTTTGATGCTAAACATAGAATAGTTGGATTTCTTTAAGGCTCATAAGTGTTAATTGTGGCTTTTTCTCCCATTAGCTTGTTTCACCTTTATATATAATTGTTTAATAAATAGAGTTGTGTGGTTTTTTGGTTAATAATTAGTTAATGGAAGTTTTCTTTAGTTCCTTTGTGATCAAGATTGATACACATCAGTAATATTAATTATACATATGTATCTACATGAATAAATAATTTTGCATAACCTTTAAAGAGCTTAGGGTATATGGGGTAAAGCAGAAAATTAATAAGTGAAATTATAGCCTATTCAATCCTTAAAGAGTCCTGGGGGGGGGGGGGGGGGGGGGGGGGTTTTTTTTTTTTTTTTTTTTTTTTTTAGGGGATATGAAATGGATAGTTGTTGCTAGATTGTTGTCTTGTTTGTACCTTAATGAGCTTAGGTTATATGGTGCAAATAAGATTGGTCCATTTATGTCTTAAAGAGCCTTAGGGTATATGATATGAATGGTGTCATGCTTAAGTAACCTAATAAAAGCCAAATTTTGATCGCCTCAATGTGGACTTAATTTTGATGACATTTGATCTTTTTGGAAAAGGCTAGAGCTAATAGGCGTTTTTTAACCGTTACGTTTTATTTTTGGAATTAATAAGTATCGAAATAAAGTCTTAAAGAGCCTTCGGGTATATGACTTAAATAAAATCCGGAGATACAAAAAATAGGAATAAGAGAGGAAAAGTAATACACAATTAGCTTTTATGAGTAGTGTTAGCATCATAACTTGTATTTTACAATGATCTTGTTTTTAAGCTTGGCTTGAACAGAAAAAAAAAAAAAAAAAAAAAAGAAAAAAAAAAAAGAATAAAAAAGGAAGTAAAGTTGAAGTCGGGAACGATGAATTTATCCATTTGGACACTTTTTGTGCTTTTTGTTCCGTGGTCCTAAAAGTTATTAAAGAATAATGAAAGCAATACATTATGTCACACATGAATAAGTTGTAAATTATAAATTATGAAAATCATAAAAAATAGAAAAATCTTTGAAAATGGGAAAACGAGGTGTTTTAAAACTTGTGATTTCTTAACTTTCCCCACAAAAGACTTTGCTACTTTTCAAAGGATTAGTTTGGGGAGGTTTTGGAATATTTGGTTTTAGAGCATATAATATTGCGTGAGGACACGGCAATCACTTAGTTTGGGGAATTTTGATATGTGAGAAATCACATATCCATTTTATACCTAAAATGACCCTAAAAAGATGAAAATGTGCATAAGTATGCTTGTATATGTGTATTTTGTCTTTTGTGAATGTGTAGGTACAGATATTGCAAATATCACAAGAAAAGAGCCAAAATCGGACAAAAACGAACACGGGAACGGAAAGAGTACACAAGAGACAGGAAGGTATCAATTATGGTCAACAAAGGTCAACAATGGTCAACCCACAAGATGACAAAACCTTGGAAATTACCCAAAAACCCCCCCCCCCCCCCCCCCCCCCACCCCCCCCCCCCCCCCCCCCCCCCCCCCCCCCCCCCCCCCCCCCCCCCCCTTAATGTTAAATCAATTTCACCATAAGTCCCTAAATCAATAACACCGTTAATCCTTTTATATTAAAAGACTAACAGTCGTTATGTCTATACTTAACTAAACTCATAACCATTTACCCTTAGCCCAAAATATTTACCCGAGCCCAATCCCAAAATATAAGTCCAAGTCAACACCATTTAAAACTGCGGGTCAAACTCAAAAACGAATAAGAAATGAAAAAGGCGGGAATGGGTGAATTACTATTCACCGTCTCCCCCAATTCACCCTTCTCAAATTAACCCAATTAAAATGAAATTAACTCCTCCCTTCACTCGATTTACGTGGCAACTAAGATGCTAGTACTATGCTCCAACTTAGCAACATTCTCATCTAAGGGCTACGATTTGAGATCAATGATTGGAAAGAGATTAATGGCCAAGATCAAAAGCTGCAAGGAGCGTGCAAAAGACCTAAAACCTTTTCTCTTGCCCTATATAAAGGAGCTGTTACTCACTCACGAGAGATATCTAGGAGTAGTGTAATTTTAGAGTAGTTTTTATCTTATTAGTAGAAAACTTTAGCTTATTGTCATTTAAACTCTTGTAATCTCTTGTTAAAAGCTTTGTGATTAGTTTTCATTAATAAAATTTGCAGTTTAATTTTAATCTTGTGTTTAATATCTGTTTTACTTAATATGCAACAATAAGTGTAATGGTTTGATAAGTCTCAATAAGCTCTTAATAAGCTCTTAAACACTACTCAAGCTAGTTAGATACTCATTTAAGCTCTTAAAGCTTAAATGAGCTTATTGTTACTCAATTCCACCCTCAAATTACCTCAGCTTAATTTTGGAAGGGAAACCGGAAATGGAAGGGTTTCCAGGACCTTACTAGCTTATCTATGATAAGCTAGAGCTTGTTGAAAAGCTCTAAGAGCAAATTTATAAGCCTTGTTTGTGCAAAGGCAGTTGTAAGTCATCTTTTTCCATTTTAGAGTTTTAAATTGTACTTTAGCTTATTACTGCTTAATAGTAGCTTATTTCTGTTTAATCTAGCTTATTAATGCTTATTATAGATGTTAAATGCTTATTATGTCTAATTGTTAGCTTAGAACTTAATCTGCTTGTTATTTCTATAAAACAGTGAAAAATTCAAAAATATTAGCTGTTACTGTTAGCTTATTAATTCTGCTTATTTGATTGTTTGAATATGTTAATTAGGTCTATTATAGGCTGAATATCATCTGGTATCTCTACTTTGTGCTTTAATTCTGAGTTTCATAAGCTAATTATGGTTTTGAGGAAAATAAAGGGGTGTTTGGCATTAGACAGCACTAACTTTAGTTAGTGCTGTCAAAGGTTATTAAGTCCTTTATTTTGATCTTAAATCTCATATGGAAGTTTATGAGGTTAGGTTTTAAGGATTTGATTAGAGTTTATCAGCTTGTAATGTGATTTAGCATAAGTGGTTAGAATCTGTTATAATAAGCTTAGCTTAATAAGCATTTCTTGTTCAAATTAGTTCTATTTGTGTTTGTTTCTTCAATAGTTCTTGTTTAGTTATTTTAAAAGTGTTAGAAGAAATTCCTTAGGCCTGCAATTGTGATTTTGAGATTTGGCTTTGAAAACTTGTCAAATGCATCAGCAGTCAAACTAGCCCTTAAGGCCATTTTCAAATCAAAAATTCAGCAAGTAAAAGTAGGATTTAGACTTTCAAATTTTGAGCACAAGTAGTTTGTAGGGTAATGTTAATCTGTTTGAACTTACCTTAGAAAAATTTGCTTATTTGTCCATCTGTTTTTTAAGTTTAAAATCAGTATTTTGTATTTTCAAAACCAAAAATAACACTCAGCACACACTGAGTCAATAAGCTTTTTCATTTAGCTTTTTCTTTGATTATTTGATTTTCAAAATAGTTTTTAGTTAATGTTTTAAGTAGAGTTTTAGTCAAGCTTTTTAATGGTATATGTCAACAAGCCATAAGGATCTGTTTGCTTATCTAAAATTAAGCTCAAAAGTGCTTGGTTGTCTTTTTTGAGCACTATTTTCCTTATTTGCTTATTAGAGCTTTTTTGCTTATGGCTAGTTCTCTTTGCTTAATTCTTGTTCATGCTAGCTCATTAGGTTAGTAGTTAGTTGCTGGTAGCTTATTTAGTTTGGATTTCAGCTTATTCAAGTTTAAAGTTCTCTTAAGTTTTGTTTAAAAAGCCAAAAATTAGTTAAGTCATTTATGTCATCATTTTAAGCCCTTTTCAGCTTATTTAGTGGAGTTCCCAAAAAGTCACTTTTACAAAAAGTGTTCCTTATTAGCTGTTTTATAAGTTTGTTTTAAAACTTTTGATAAATAAAAAAATTAAAAAGTTAAGCCATGGGATTCGAACCCATGACCTAACCTTTCACACATACTCGTCCCACAACACACACACTCAAACCACCAGCACCAGTAGGGCTATCTGTCAAGATAGTCCTACATTAATCTCTTATACACTTTTTCATTTTCCTTTCTCTAAAATAAACCGTAGCTTATTATAGGACTTTTAGTGCTTATTTCGTCTGCTTATTTTTAGGTTATATTTTTATAAAATCAGGCATTTTATTTTACACTTTTAGTATGTTTCCTAGAATTTTTAGGATTAATTTTGAATTTTAAATCATTTTTTTATTAAAAACTTTAAAAAATCATAAAAAATATAAACATTATCAAAAAAATAATTTTCTTTTTCTGAAAATTTTCTTTTATCATAATTTAGATTTAGGAAATAAATTTGCTTCCGTAAGACTTAAATTTAGTATACTTGCTTTTTAGTGTACGTTTCTTAAAATCCCGTTAACGTTTATGTGCATTTTTCTTGTAGTTGATTTTAATAAGCCTTTAATTGTTCACTAGTAGGTTTTAGTTTAAATTTGCGTTTGTAGATCTTTAATTTGATTTTTCTTTATTCCCGTTAATGTTTTTAGGTTTTAATTGTTTACTTGCTTAGTTATTTACCTTCTTTTATATGTTTTATGTGTTTTTAATTGTAGAAATAGATAATCAATTCCAAATCTTTGAAACTAATTCAAATCATTGTCCAAATAAAAACGGAGTCTCAATTTCATAATTCTTGGGGTATAAACGACCCGGTGAACACTTACTGGTTAACGTACAATATTTTTGTGTGAATTTTCCTTATTACCTTTGTCCTCAAGGGTAGTTTTGAAAGTTCTATACTTTGATATTTATACGTGTATTATAATTGATAACATCAGTAACATTGAGTATATGAGGGGATGTTCGTTGAAGAGGTAAATCTTAACTCCATTCTATTTCAGACTAAGGGGTCAACCCCACTATTGATATTACTATGTCGATCTGCATGATGTTACATCTATTACAAATTCGATTTGTGACTCATATTTTAGACCACGGATATACATATATATGCATCTTATGAGAAGAAATCAAGTGAATTAAATATTTGATTACAAAATATCTTGTCTCATACAAACCGTATGTTATTTTATATTTTGTTGTATTCACTTTATTTATGCTAACTATGATGTGTTATTGTTGCTTTTGATAAAAGCCAATATAATAATGCCAATATAATAACTAGTGTTTGATCATTTGACACATACAAGATAGTCTTCAATTCGTTATGTGTCAAGAAGTTTTTATGTGGGAACACAATTTGATTTATTGTAAACAAAGAACAAACATGTTGCATAACTGTTGTCAGTTTACTAAGTGTGAGTTTGGAGCTTATGCTTATAAACTACTATGTTTGAACATATGTTACGATAATATATTCATACATCGTTTTTCAAGGTGACTTTGCTTTGCTATATCGTAATTCTTTTAGAAAATATGATAATTTATGTGAAAGATATTCATATATCTAATCATATTGTCTTACACTCGAACTGAATGACTTAACAAGCCTTATACATCTCTTATTTAGTAGACTAATGCTTAATTATTGATTATAAGCGTGAGACTCAAACTGAATCTCTTCCATTTTGTGTATTATTATAGATTTTAATAAATCTTTTGACTTGCATCTATAAGCTCTTATGGATCTTTGACTGAAATATTAATTAATTTGTAGCATTCTATAGTTGTGCTTAGCGTTTGAATTTCTATAATCTTCCAAATCCCCTGACTTTTAAGTTTTCACTATCATGTTGCTTCAAATATGGTTAAGATGTATTTGCTTATCATGATAGATTTTTAACAAACTAATAAAAACTATTCATGGTTAATAAAATTTGAGTTGGATGCCTAAGCCAATAATATGTGTTGTATCAATATAGATTGTTAGATACACTCCTAAACTTGTGTTACTTTGTTGATAATTAGCGCGAATTTACTTCCATAATATTAAGGTATACAAAATTGATTGATACATTTGGCCTAACAATGAAGGGTAGATGTATATACAAGGAATTTTATATAGAATATAATTGTTATGTGAAAAGTATGTATTTTATACATGTCAAGATTTGTGAGCGTATTAACAATTAATCCTTAATGCAATTAAGATATGTTTATTTTGTGTGATTTATTTATTTTAAAGTTTATGAGACACTTTTCTAGTAGTAAATATGTGATTTGATTGTGCAACTCTATTGGTAGCATCATACATATTTTTCTCACGTACTGATATTATAAGCTTGAATATCACATTTAACTTGAATATTACATTTGATGTTGCAAAAGCTATATTAAAATCTTGCATAAGGCTAAAAGTGATTGTGTATTAACTTCAACTGTATATGTTATACAGGGCATGTGTATATGGAAACACATGCTAAAATTCTAAAAGTTTATAAAATGTGGTTAGACTATACCGACTCAATAATGATGCGAAATACACAAATGAACCAGGGGTTCGTTGAAGTGAATAAGTTTACTTGTGTTGTTGTTCTCAAAGGAAGTATCACCAACCAAGATAGAGACTCGGGCCCTCAATTTTCGTATAAAGAATACAAAAGGGGACGTGTTTGACCTATACATCAATCATACATATCATTTAAAGTATCATTATCATGCAACTAGGTTTTGTCTTCTTAATATTTAAAAGATGCTAGTATTATTTGTACTCCAAAATATTTTGGACCTTTATTGCTTAATATCGAATAAAATGAAGAGCTTCATCTTTTCAAACAAGATAAATCCGCAATAAATGACAATAAATTGTGAAAGAAAACAAACATGTCATTTTTAATATGAAAATCATTTGTGTAAATATCATAATTTAATAACCATCTTGTCATATATGTGTGATTTATGTATCATGTGATTTGCTTGCTTGTGAGACACTTGATTAATGTCATACTTTACAAGTATAGATTGTGGTTTATTATTAAATAATGTTATAGGCTAATGTGAATATTATATTAAATAGTGTGTGGAAGACATAAAAGGGCAAGTCGGAAAAATGTGAGCTCTCCATATTATTCGAATTTTATATAAAAAGAAGGAAGTGCAATTAAAACACATGTGGTCATAAAGTATAAGTTTATGAGCCAAGATTATTGTAGTAATTGGCATGACCGGTTAGACCATCTCCGGTCAATGATGATGCAGAATGTATGTAAGAACGATATGTTTCTTCAAGATAAATTTGATTGTTCTCGATGGAAGTTTTCATCTATCACCACCAAATTATAGTAAGGACTTTCTCCTATAAAATTTTGGAAATAATATAAAAGGGATGTATGTAGGCCTATACATCCGACATGTGGATCATTTTGAGGTTTAAAATCGATGCATCGTCAAAATGATCATCAAATACGCAACTTAAAGTTAGCGTGATTAGTGGCTCGATGTGAGTATGGTTTTCCAAATAAAATTATGAGAATGGTACTTCCAACTTTGGGCAATTATTGGAATAAGTGTTGAACTTTAAGTTGCCTATGTTCATACACGAATTGCTTTTGTTGAAACATTTACAAAATGTTTTTAGTTCATTGCTGTAACACCCCCAAATTGGGTCGCAGCGGAATAAGGGTCCGGGGCGTGTTACTTCAAGATCAAAAGCACAAGATATATAAGAACGACACAAAAAGTCGTTTAAAATGATACATTGGATTTAATTGAAAGATTTAATACAAAAGCATAT
>BQNB010045483.1:0-29503 GCA_026074375.1 Tanacetum coccineum
TTGTAGTCTCTCGTGTACGCTACTTGTGCTCGATACAACTCGCGATCTAGCATTCCGCGATCGAACTTCGGGTTTGTTGTCGTAATCGTCCAACAAGTTAAAAACAAAAACCGATGTTTGCCATATAAATCTTTTTTTTTAAAACGGTAATTTTCAACTTTCTTACAAAATTTATACCACGGACTATCTCACATGATATGTTTGTGTCGATGTCTGTTTTTGAAGAGTGCAAGTGATGTTATTGCATAAAGTCACTCTTCGATCACAAAATTTCACGTATTTAGTTATACAAATAAAATATGAGGTTCCTATCTAATTATTTTATGTGTATCAATGTGATGTATCACAAAATTAGTTAAAAGAAAATCGTTCGGTATTACTCCGTATTAATAAATACATTACTCCTTATCGTCGATCATTCCTACAATTTTCAAACTTTTTGCAAAAAAACTTTGTGGATAATTCTAGAACTGCATTATAAAATAATGCAATTTTATAATAATAATGTAACAAGAACCATAACAAATATAACAACGATCTCTTTTTGGATTTACATGCTGAACCTTCAAGAACCTATAGTATATATCTCAAAACCGGTGTATAAGGACTTTCACACCAAGCTAAGTAACAACATTATCGGACATGAGCATCAAGAAAAGCAATTTGTTCAACATGAGTATGATCATACTTCTGATTGTTCTAACCAGGACAACAATGGCCGAGAGCCGGCCAGTCTCTGATAGTATGTTTCCTTCTATTAGTGCATTTTGAATAGATATATGTTTGATTTAAACATAATGAGCTAATACGTTGAAACGCTTGATGCTTTATTTCTTGCGCAGTATGTAAATAGAGGGATGCTACATCCACAAAAAGATTCACAAAAGAAGTTTCACAAAATGATGTGGCATGCATTAATAGGGAGATGCTAATCAAAAAGGAAGAAAAAGAAATAACTAAAAAGATTTTGATTGGATACACGTCATTTTGTGAAAGTTATTTTGTGGATGTAGCAATTCTCATGTAAATATGAGAATAACCTTTGCTGATTGGTGTTTGTGTTTGTAGCTCTTACAATGAGATCAGCATACTTACAATATGATACCTTCCCTCAACTGGGTATAAATAAATATTTTTTATATATTCATTCATATATAAAAAAAATACCATTAAAATTTTATTCTAATATAAAAAAACACTTTTTATGTTTGAAATATTTTTTTTTTAAATATCTATGTAATTATTTTATTTTTAGTTTCGGTTTTCAGTTCGGTTCGGTTTTCGGATTGAATTTTTTTTTAACCTAACTAACAAACCGAATTAATCAAACAACCCGATAACCAAACCGATCAACACCCCTATAATTAAGCATTTAAGCCATTCAAGCTGGAAACAAGTAGTTAAACCAAATTAAGCCAATTAAAGCGATTTAGTTTAACCTAATAAAGGCTTGAAACAGCCCATTACGATAATTCTTAAAAATTGCATAGCTATTATATGCAACAAATGTTTTGTCTATATAACAAAAAAGCATATGTTCTTCTATTCTTGACATTTTGACCAACTAATCAGAGGAGTTTTAGTCCACCGCCATAAAGCGCGACGGCTAATAACATCGCTAAAACATCATTTCTCAAACAGAGATACATTAAATATTATGTCCAACTATTGCCTTTCTATTTTGTTTTTTATATGTGAAAGTCTCGAAACCCTCTTGCAAGTTGTTTGCAGTTTTCGCCATAATGTCCTAAAATAGTTTATTGATGATATCATATTGATCAAATGGGCATTAATTGGTGTTCTCTTCGACCATGATATTAACGGGACAAGTAGTAGACGATGTTGACTCTTATAATGTCAGAAATATACACAAGTTGCATCAAGCCATTAAAACTTTCAAGTGAGAAAAATAACATAAATAAATTATATGTGTGTATATAAACTTAGAATTATCGTACTCATGGCAATCAAGTTAGAGAAAGCTTTGTGAAGACCATCATATACTTTACAATCAATGGCTGCTATATTTTTTGAAGTTAGGTTAGGATGGAGATTGAACACAAATGAGTTAAAAACACAAAACCGATGTTTGCCATATATGTCACGATATGTACTTGTCGAGGGCTGTTTTTTTGAGGAATGCATTACATAAGGTTCATCGCTTGATGAGAATCACAAATTTTCACGCATTTAGTTATATTGTAAGACGTGATATGTTGATTGAATACTATTGATTGATTGAATACTATTGATTGATTCAATTAATCATGACAGAATACATACGACCTTATATTTATAGCATAGCACTTAGGCTATACCAATTCTAGTCCAATACAAATAATTAATTTTATGTGTATCAATGAAATGTATCACAAAATTAGTTAAGAGAAAACTGTTTGGTGTTATTAATGAATACACACGTCTAAGAGGGCTTATTTATGGTTATGACATAAGGCCATCATAATTTTACATGACGACCCAATACTTGCATGCTAGTGCAATAATTTTTTTAAAAATAAAAGAAAATAATGTTTTTTACACAGTACTCCATCCGTCTCATAATTAGTGGAAGTTTTCTAGAACATATTTAAATGATCACTTGTCACAAGCTTGTGGATCGCTTTATCGGAGAGTATTCGAGTCAGATTTAGTAAAATTACAGATCGATCGATACTCTTGTGGAGATGGCATATAATGATTTTGTTCGTGCTCCTTTGTTTAAATATCAAACAAATATATGATTCGTTAGTGGATCTAATATGAGCCACTTAAAGTGTCCAAGGTTTTGGGTTGGGTCCATGCGAGGTGACGCACTGAATCAACGTAATTCAGAAATGTGGTCGAAGGACATTGCAATTATTTAGATACCGTTAGAACCCAAAACCACTTACTTGATTTTGTATTTTAATGTTTGTCAGTTAACAAATATTTCAATACGATAAATGTTAATCTGTATCATTCGGTTTTGTGTAATTGGCAAGAGTTTTTTCATCTCTTTTGCAGTCCTCGCAGTTAAAGTTTTAAGAGGAATCTAAATAGTGTAGCTTTGTTTATTTCGAGATTGTATATGTACACTTTGCTTCTAGTGTTTTGCTAGTAGCTTTTTTCTTAATATAATTATGCCGTTTAAAAAAATTTCTAGACTTCTAGTAATTCTTTTGGTTTTACATGTCATTTATCCACGTCGTAGAAAACAATTAAGTGTTGAGCAATTAGAAGATTGTTATAGTATAAGATATTATTAGGGAATTGTCTAAAAGTAAAATCATAATTATTAAACTCAAATTTACATTCATCTAATGAAACGAGAATTAAATGCATTCTTTGATATAAAAAGAATAGTGCTTGTTACAGCTTAACATGTACTTGAGGACACATCATAGAAAAACTCAACATATTATTTATCTTGACCATAATATTGAATTTTCCATACCAAAAAAGATCAGTATGCCGAATAAAAGATTACACCCCGATTTCTATAAACCTCTTATTCCTTGAATGTTATAAAAAAATATCTAAGTTATCCATTTTTGTTTTACTGTGGTCTTTTTTTATATATTAAACGCAAACTTGTAAATTTTTACCTTTGTGTGTATTTTATAAAGAAAAAAAAAAGAAGGCTACAAAGAACAACAAAAAACACATAAGTTAGATATTTTTTTTTGTTATTATCATGAAAAAAAAATAACAATATTTTTGTCGAGGCCATAATAGGATTATTGTTGTTTCCTCTTAGTTAGTGAACAATAACTACAAAGTTATTATTAACTAACTCATGGCTATTAAATAAAGTAAAGTATTTGTTCTTTGAAAAGGTCTTGTGTACGTAAAGATAACTAATAAGTAAAAGACACAAGTATAACTTTTCAACGTTTAACTCTTTTTATTAAGAATTATACCCCATTGTATGCGGAGCTACAATTGGGATTGAATGACAATGTGTGTGTGTGATCTCCTCACTAATAACTTTGCATAAACCTAAAGTGTTATGCAAAGTTAACTACTATGCTAACCAACTGAGCTTGCTCAGGGACTTAGTAGATTTTGAGGAGTAGGTGTTTGTGAAAGTTACGACTTTTAATGCACAAACTTACACCTACTCCTTTACAAGAGTTCTATATATATACTACTTAGGTAGGGTCATAACCACATGGGTGATAAGTGTGTGTCCCAACTTAGGTAGGGTCATCACCTTTTTCTTTGGCTCAGGCTTCATTCACTGAGTACCGCCTCACTGAATGCTAGAGTCTTTCTTATAGACTCAGGCTGAGCATCCTGAAGGTAACTCACTAAGTGACTGTTCACTCAGTGACCTTGAAATGTTAAAGATTATTAACACTTAGGATATTTTGTATTCAAATCGTAAGTGAAAGATCATTGGGCACTGAATTGGCCCAATAATCTCCCCCTATTTGGATATAAATATAGCCTAAGTGTTTTTCAGTGTGAGTGCGTAAATACAGCTTCTTCTCACACTGAGTCTAGAAAGCTTATAAGGGATACTTGTAACTAAAAAGTACTTCATTGATCAGGGATTACATTTCCTACCAATCTATTACAAAAGATAAACAACATTACAAGACTTAGTCTAACTTGTATCCCAATGCTTCTAGCTTTACTTTCTTTGATTTTAGCTTCTCTTTGTCAGGGTGTTCAGCAATCAACTTTCTTAGCTTCAGGGAGAACCTGGCATTCTCTTGGGTCTTGATAATTGAGGCCATTACTAGGTATGACACAAGAGAATTCACTCTAACTTTGTGAATATCATTCCATCTTTAGAAGGCTTAATCACCAAACACATCAGTGAAGAAGATCCCATACTCAGGTTCTTTAATGACCATATTATTTACAAATGGAACACCTTCAGGGAGACTTCTACTGCATTCCAATCCAGGTATCTTGATTTCAGGTTCTAGTTGTATGTGCTTCCTTTTCCTCTCTGAGGATTCGGATGGAGCTTGTTCAGGGACAGGAGCAGGGAGGGCAGACTGAATCCTAAGTTCTTCAGGGATTTTCTTTAGTCTTTCATATCTTTTACCTAAGGATGTCATCAGATCTTTAACAATGGTGTTTTTTTCTTCTGAATGATTGGCCCCAGTTCATCTAGCTCAGTGACTCCAAAATTTGAAAATTTGAAGGGATCGTGCACTTGAAAATTTCTTCTATCATTTGTTATGTAGACAGTGAGTACTGCATGTATTGTGTTGGGGTGAATTGTGACATCAGTAATTTGTTCTGGTCTGAGTCTGCTTGATGTAGTCCACATGTACTGCTCAAACCTTTTCTTCCTGAGCTCCATTGCTCTCTTGGCTTTCTGAGAGTGTTCTCTTTTGAGGACTTGATGTTCAGCATCCTGAGCTTTCTTGAATTTATCACCTACTTTTGCACTTATAATTGTCTTAGGATCAAGTCTGATCTTTTCAGCCTCTTACTGAACAACCTTGATCACTTTAGTCTTTGTCATTTCAAACATTTTGGTCTCTTCAACAGCCTTCTTGATCTGTTCCTCTTTGTCCACGTGGGCTTGTATTTGCTCCTTAGTAAGATGGAAGATTTTTCCATTTATATCATAAGGCACAAGTATTAGAGCATCAGGATCTGGACGCTGTCACACCCCGTAAAAATTTCTAAATGTCATCGTTGACTTTTCGTGCTTTAGTTTGACTTTTATGATTACATGTAATTTTACGTTAAAATCGGGGAGTTCACCTATATATATATCTGAGAATAATTGTCGTGTTTTTACGTTTTGGTTGAATATTTAAATTTTTAGAATTTTCTTTAAGGTATTTTACGTTTTTCAGTTTTTGCGTGAACCGTAATCGTTAATTTAAAAATATCAAGCTTGCCATAAAATATCTAAAATCCTAGGATTCCTTAATGCATGAACCTAAAATTAAATTTCAAAAAATCCCTCCCCCCTGGTTCCTTTTCTTATTGGTCCTCCCCCTCTCCCCTCACACCAACATACACCCTTAAATTTTGCTAGTTGGTTCCCTCCTAGTACTAGAAATTTTCAAAATGCCTAGGATCCCATTTTGTTGGAACAAGAATAAAGACTAGATTCATTCATTCATTTCATTCACCACAACAATATTTCTCTCTCAAGAAAAACACACACAAAAACTCTCCCCTCCCCTCTCCCTTTGTTCGTCCGACGCCACCACCACACAAACATCACACTTTTCAATTTTGATCAAGATTTTGGAGACTCAAGTTTATTCGGGGTTGATTTAGATAGTTAGTTTGGGTATTGAAATCATCGTTCGTGTTGTTCTTTAGTCTTTGGTCATCTTCTAATCCTTCATTCTTGTAAGTTCATCTTTTCTATAATATTCTTCTACTTTCTTGATCCTTGTTATATGAATAAGCAAGTTGTCAACTCGTTTTATAAAAATCAAAGCTTTCAAAATTTACATAAACCCCAAAAGGGTTTATGCTTGGTTCAAAAATGATAAAAAGGAAACAAAAGAAATATTAGTTGTGTTGTCGTGGTGGTACTTTTATAAAGAAATATTTACTAAAAGCTTATTTGCTTATTGTAGCTTATAAATAAGCTCGTGCGAGCTTATTTGAGCTTATATACACGTCGAACTCAATAAGGAACCATAAAGGTTCAAACTTTATGCTTATTTGAATATCGTCTTAATTTTCCAACTTATTTTGGTAGCTTATTTGATTTCTAAATGAAGGAATAAGCTTATCGGGCTTAATAAATAAACCCGAATGAGCTTATAAGCCTTCGTGGGCCTCGGCCCAACACCAAAGCCCAAATTGTGGCTTAAAGCCCACGGATTAGCTTATTTGGTGGCTTATCTTGATGTTGTAGCTTATTTTATTTACTTATTTGGTTGCTTATCGGGCTTAAGAAATAAACCCGTATTTGTTTGTTTGGCTTATTGGGCTACGGCCCAACACCAAGCCCAAAACCATGGCTTATAGCCCACGGTATGACTTATTGGATAAGCTTACCCATAGCTTATTTGATAAGCTATGTAGTTACTTACTTAATCGTTTGCTTATTTTAAACCCTATATGTTTTGGATCTTTCGTTTAGGCTTATTGGGCCTAAAATCCCAATAAGGATCCTTAAGACTTTCGGCTTATTTAATAAAGGCTTATTACTTATTTTAAACTTATAAATTAGACTTATTAATATCATAACCTAAATACTTACAAAACTTATATTATTCTAAGCGTTTTGATTATGTAAACTTTAAGTGGTAAAAAGATCGTGAAAATTAGATTTTGGATATACTATAGAAATTTAGCGTTTTGTGAAAAGTGAAATAGATTTAGAAAGTGATTTTGAATAAACTCTATGACTTTGGAAAACATATATTTACAAACGAGTCATGCCGAATTTTCGTAAAAAGGACGAAAACGTATTATTTATAAATAATAAATAATGTTCATATTTAGATTTGTTAAATAACTTAAATACATATTTATATAAACATTCCAAGTATTTTCTTTAATATCGACAAAAAGACGAAATAATAAATATTATTATTTTAATACCCGACTAAAAGACAAAAAATATAATTTTTATAAATATAAGATTTCTATTACTTATTATATAAATTAAAAAAAATAAAAACATTTATATCAAAGACATCCTCTCCTAGTATAAATTTAGGTTACCGAGTAAACTGCCATAACTTATTTACTTTCGAATTATTTCTACTATTATTTAGGTTATATTTGGTCGGATACCTGTTGGGCAAGCTTTATTTATTTGGCATGATTTATATGCTACTTACATATTGAGCCTCGGTTTCATGAGCTTAGTGCAACGTAAATGCTTTTCATGTGAAATTGTATCTGTTATAATTGTCACATCCATTTCAAATCTTGTGGTCCACCTTATTATGTTTAAACTAAACCTATGAATTCACCAACTTTATGTTGACCGTTTTAAGCAATGTTTTCAGGTGTTTAGCTTTGGATATCTGTTCAAGGTGCTATTTGAGGTCTTCCTTCTATGTGACAGCCATTTTTGAGACTTCTGATTTATCATGCTTATTAAACTTTTATCAAACTTTTATAATACGCTTCCGCATCTTTTGAAACTTATTTTGGGATAAATGTAAGACCATTTACTTTATTTAATGTAACAAGTATGATTTTCCAAAACGTACCCTTTAGAGGTTGTTCTTTGTACCTAGTGATGTCGATATCCATGACACGTCACGCCCCAGTTGACTATTCTGATGGGACCCTATTTGGGGGTGTGACAGATTGGTATCGAGAGCCAAGGTTTCAGAGAACCAGGTAGAATAACTAGGTCTGGTCTATAACTAGTATGTGATCCTTACGTGAATTATATGTGCCTTTACGTGTTCCCATCCTTGGCTTACGTATATAATAATTATAATATTATTTTACGTAAGTGATAATTTCATATCGCCTTATATAATTTACATAATGTATTTTAATTTGCATCGTATTTCCCCTGCATCTTGCGTGGTTGATATAAATAGATTTATATAAACTTTTTCTTGTGCAGGTCATGGCCATTTCCGTCGTATCGATTTCTTCGGACTCTTCGGAGGAGAGCGTGGGGACGTCCACTACTCGAGTTATCTTATTTAGCATGATTCCTACTGCCATTCCGGCTACTGTACCTATTGTTGATCCACTTGTTGATCATGACGGCACACCATTGATCCTCACAGAGACACTTACTATTCCACCTGTTGTTTGCACCTTACCACATACTTCCCCATTTCTATATACTGATTCATCTAACAGTGACACTTCTAAGAGACCAGCATCACATGATCCGTATGAGGTTACTGTTGCTCGGTGGAGGAGCCGAGTAGCAGCACGCTCATCACCACCATCATCACCTACTCGTGATTTACCACCTACTCTACGCCAGATTTTACCCGCACCACCCGGATTACCTCGCCGGCCAGCGATTCTTGTTTTACCGGGACAGCCAATTCCTGTTGGTCGACCTTACCGTACCCAGCCTAACGCGGTGCGTAAGATGTTGACAGCAAGGAAGAGCGTTGGACCGTTACCTTCTCACCGACTTGCATTGAGATATTCAGAGAGTCATTCTCCATCCGACCATTTCTCACCGGATGACTTTTCATTAGACACTTCATCGGGTTCATCATCAGGCTATTCATCAGATACTTCATTAGGTCATTCTATACCAGATTCTTCTTTTGATTCACCAGCTGCTAGCTTTGCGGGGCCATCTCGCAAGAGGCGTAGATCCTCTACTGTTTCAATATCGTTAGCTACACCCGTACCTGGAGCTTTGTCTCCCGTACGTGCCGACTTGTTACCACCTCGTAAGAGGATTAGAGGTTCTATTTCCGCGACTGATTACGAGGTTAGTACCGAGGAGAGTTATGAGCCCTACACTAAGCCCGATATTGATTCCAATGTTCAGGCAGACATCGATGCTTGTATTGCGGCTGCTGACGCTGCAGCAGCTAGGGAGGCAGATGTTAGAGTTGAGGTTGATACTAGGATTGACAAAGAGGAAGAAGATGATGAGGAGACCGATTCTAGTCATAGAGGTACTGTGGAGATAGGAGTTGATACTGTTGTTGAGCCAGTTATGTCAGAGGATACTCCTGTGCCTACGGATGATGAGGATGCTAGAGAGGATTTTCCTGATCTTGTCAGTAATGATAGATCTTAAGAGGTTATGCAGATAGGACTGGATGTGGTCATGCAGGAGCTATATGATCACATGGTAGAAATTCTTGTTGATAGGATTACACGTATCGAGGCTGGGCTGAGAGAGTTGGAGGCGAGAAGTTTGATTTCTGCTGGAGGGAAAGCAACTATAAGTGAGGGGATTAGGACTTTAGAGAGAGACAACATGAGGCTTAGAGCTCTGTTATGTATTGAAAGAGAGAGCGGATTGACAGCCTGCGCCGTCACATGGCGTATACGCAGGAGGAGTTGAGGCATATGCGTCAATTTTGCTACTATGACCACATGGAGTTTAGGAGCCTAGAGACCTATGCCAGGCGATGTTTGGGTTATCATCCATAGACTAGTTCCGTTAGGGAGGTTAGAGTTGAGGTTGATACTAGGATTGACAGAGAGGAAGAAGATGATGAGGAGACCGAGTCTAGTCATAGAGGTACTATGGAGATAGGAGTTGATACTATTGTTGAGCCAGTTGTGTCAGAGGACACTCCTGTGCCTACGGATGATGAGGATACTATAGAGGATTTTCCTGATCTTGTTAGTGCTGATAGATCTCAAGAGGTTATGCAGATAGGACTGGATGTGGTCATGCAGGAGCTATATGATCACATGGTAGAGATTCCTGTTGATAGGATTACGGGTATCGAGGTTGGGCTAAGAGAGTTGGAGGCGAGAAGTTTGATTTCTGTTGGAGAGAGAGCAGCTATGAGTGAGGGGATCAGGACTTTAGAGAGAGACAACATGAGGCTTAGAGCTTTGTTATGTATTGAAAGAGAGAGCGGATTGACAGCCTGCGCCGTCACATGGCGTATACGCAGGAGGAGTTGAGGCATATGCGTCGATTTTGCTACTATGACCACATGGAGTTTAGGAGGCTAGAGACCTATGCCAGGAGATGTTTGGGTTATCAATCAGTAGCTTAGTGGCTAGTGCTTAGCAGTTGTATCGTTAGAAACTCGTGTTATCTTTTAGAAAGCGATGTAACCGACTATCATATATGATATAAAATCGTAATTTCCTATTATCATATTCTTTTAGATATTTACATATTGGATTGATAATTATTTAATTTGTTTTAGGCACGACATGAACTTGTTTGATTCCACGTCTCCGTATTATATAAGCTAATTGATTCTATCTAGCATATATGGTGATCCCATCTTACCTGATAATCTTACCGTGTTTTACTCTTTATGATGTAGAACAATGTTGACTACTACATGTACCGGGATAACCCTTGCTGCGATTGAGGAAATGATCGAACGACGTGTGGAGGAAGCTTATCGAAATCGCGAACCCACAAGAGAGAATGGAGACGAACATGGAGATGATAATGGAAACGGTAACGAAGATGGAGGCAAAAACGATAATGGGAATGGACTACGAGGAGGAAATGGAAATGAAAACCCAAACATGAATGCTAGAGGTGTGGTGCCAGCTGCTCGTGAGTGCACATACCAAGATTTCTTGAAATTTTAGTCACTCACCTTTATGGGAAATGAAGGAGTTATTGGGCTGACAAGATAGTTTGAGAAGATGGAGACGGTATTCCATATCAGCAACTGTCCACCAAAGTATCAGGTGAAGTATGCCTCATGCACCCTGCAGAACGGTGCATTGACTTGGTGAAACTCCCATAAGAGAACAGTTGGGACTGATGTTGTGTATGTCATTACGTGGAGGGCAATAATAAAGCTGATGACTGAGGTGTATTGCCCGAGAAATGAAATTCAGAAAATGGAAACTAAGTTATGGAACCTGACCGTGAAGAATAATGATCTGACTGCATACATACAAAAATTCCAGGAGCAGGTTATTTTATGCACTAATATGGTCCTCTAGGAGGAGGATCAGGTTGAGAAGTTCATAGGAGGTCTCCCCAATAACAATCAATGGAATGTAATTGCTGCTGAGCCTACGAGACTTCAGGATGATGTCCGTATTGCCAACAACTTAATGGACCAAAAGTTAAAGGGTTATGCTGCAAGGAATACATAAAATAAGTGGAGGTTTGATAGCAACTCAAGAGATAACCGTGTGCAATAACCACCGTTTAAGAGGCAAGGTGGTAATGGACAAAATGTGGCTAAAGCATACACTGTTGGGAACAGTGAGAGGAGGGGATATGCTAGGCCACTACCCTACTGCAACAAGTGCAAATTACATCATGAGGGGAAGTGCACGGTGAAATGTAGCAATTGCAAGAGAGTAGGATACCTGACAAGGGATTGTAGGGCCCCAGTTGCTACTACTACTCAAGGAGCCCTGGAGTCAAATCCAAAGGTTGTTACCTGCTATGAGTGTGGGAGGCAGGGTCACTATAGAAGTGACTGCTCGAAGTTGAAAAATCAGAACTATGGGAATAAGGCGGGAAATAAGCCAAATGAAGCTAGAGGAAGAGCCTACAGAAGCTAACCCTAACTTCAACGTCGTCACGGGTATGTTTCTTCTCAATAACCATCATGCACGTATGTTATTTGATTCGGGTGCTGATAGGAGCTTTATGTCGACTACCTTTATTGTTTTACTTGATATCGTCCCATCCACTTTAGACGTAAGTTATGTCGTAGAATTAGCTGACGGAAGGATTGCAAAAAAGAATACTTTGCTTAGAGGTTGCATGTTCAGTTTGTTAGGACACCTGTTCAATATCGATTTAATGCCCGTATAACTAGGAAGTTTCGACGTCATTATCGGCATGGATTGGCTGTCGAGATATCAAGTCGTGATTGTCTCTGACGAGAAGGTCGTACGTATCCCCTATGGGAATGAAGTGATGGAAATATAAGGATATGGATGTAGTGGTGGAGGCGAGTCAAGATTGAGTATTATCTCATGTACCAAGACCCAGAAGTATATTCAGAAAGGATGCCAAGTGTTTCTGGCTTAAGTTACGGAGAAGAAGGCTGAAGATAAGTCGGAAGAGAAGCGACTTGAGGACGTACCGACCGTGCGGGACTTTCCGGAAGTCATTCCAAAAGATTTTCCTAGACTTTCGCCGATGCGACAAATTGAATTTCAAATCGACTTGGTCCTGGGTGCTGCACCTGCAACATGATCTCCGTACCGGTTAGTACCGTCAGAGATGTAAGAATTGTCTGGTCAACTAAAGAAACTTTCTGATAAAAGGATTTATAAGACCCAGTTCCTCACCCTGGGAGCTCCGGTTTTGTTTGTCAAAAAGAAAGATGGATCTTTTCAGATATGTATCGACTATCGTGAACTAAACAAGCTTACAGTGAAGAACCGATTTCCATTCCAAGAATTGACAACTTGTTGATCAGTAGCAAAGGTCAAGTGTCTACTCAAAGATCGACTTGAGGTCTGGTTATCACGAACTCAGAGTTTGTGAGGATGACATCCCAAAGACAGTGTTTAGGACTCGCTATGGTCACTACGATTTCCAAGTAATGCCTTTTGGACTGACCAACGCACCAACGGTATTCATGGATCTGATGAATCGGGTGTGCAAGCCGTATATAGACAAATTCGTGATCGTTTTCATTGATGACATTCTGATCTACTCCAAGAGCAAGGAAGATCATAAGGAGAACCTTAAGCTAATATTGGAATTACTTAAGAATGAGAAATTATATGCCAAGTTCTCGAAGTGTGAGTTTTGGTTTTTGAAGGTGCAATTTCTCGGTCATGTGATTGATAGCAAAGGCATTCACGTTGATCCTGCTAAGATTGAGTCAATCAAGGATTGGGCGTCACCCAAGACTCCAACCAAAATTCATCAATTTTTAGGTCTTGCTGGTTATTACTGACGATTCATCGAAGGTTTTTTGAAAATCGCCAAGCCTATAAAGAAGTTGACTTAGAAAAGAGTGAAGTTTAATTGGGGAGAAAAGGTAGAAACTGCTTTCCAGATGCTGAAACACAAGTTGTGTAGCGCGTTGATTTTGGTTTTACCTGAGGGTAGTGAGAACTTTGTTGTTTATTGCGATGCGTCGTACAAAGGATTAGATGTCGTGTTGATGCAAAGGGAGAAGGTCATAGCCTACGCATCTCGTCAACTCAAGATTCATGAGAAGAATTACACAATACGCGATTTGGAATTAGGAGCAGTAGTGTTCACCCTAAAGATGTGTAGACACTATCTGTACGACACAAAGTGCACCGTGTTTACTTATCAAAAGAGCTTACAACATATTCTTGATCAGAAGGAGTTGAACATGAGACAACATCGATGGTTAGAGCTGCTAAGTGATTACGACTGTGAGATACGTTACCATCCAGGAAAGGCGAACGTAGTGGCAGATGCATTGAGTCAAAAGGAAAGGGTCAAGCCGCTACGAGTCCGGGCCTTAGTGATGACGATTGTATTGAACCTTACCTTGCAAATCTTGAACGCACAAACAGAGGCGAGAAAGGAAGAGAATTACGAATCTAAAGACTTGTGCGAAATGATTAAGAAACTCGAACCTCGTTCGAACGAAACGCTGTGTATGAAGAATAGGAGTTAGATACCTTGTCTTGGTAACTTAAAGACGTTGATTATGCACGAGTCGCATAAATTAAAGTATTCCATCCATCATGGATTGGATAAGATGTACCAAGATCTGAAGAAGTTGTACTGGTGGTCCAATATAAAAGTAGAGATTGCCACCTATGTCAGTAAGTGTTTAACGTGTGCCAAGGTTAAGGCTGAATATCAGAAACCGTCTGGTTTGCTGGTTCAACCCAAAATACCGTAGTGGAAGTGGGAGAATATTACAATAGACTTTGTGACTAAGTTGCCAAAGACGGCAACCGGTCAAGACACGATTTAGGTAATCATTGACCGTCTCACTAAGTCTGCACATTTCTTGCCAATGAAGGAAACGGATTCCATGGAGAAGCTAATGAGGCAGTACTTGAAGGAAGTCGTCTCGAGGCACGAAGTGCCTGTTTAGATCATCTTGGATCGAGACAGTAGGTTTACGTCTCATTTTTGGCAATCGGTTCAAGAAGCTTTAGGTACTCGATTGGATATGTGTACAGCTTTATCACCCGCAGACTGATGGTCAAAGCGAGAGGACCATCCAAACGTTAGAGGATATGCTTTGTGCATGTATGATTGACTTTGGAAAAGGTTGGGTAGACACTTGCCTTTAGTAGAGTTTTCGTACAATAACAACTACCATACTAGTATTAAGGCTGCACCGTTCGAGGCGTTCTATGGTCGTAAGTGCCGATCGTCGATCTGCTGGGCTGAAGTTGGAGATAGTCAGCTTACTGGCCCAGAGATTGTTCATGAAACGACAGAGAAGATCATCTAAATTAAGATTCGAATTCAAGCCCCTTGAGTTTCAAGTGGGAGATAGGGTCATGTTGAAAGTGTCACCATGGAAAGGGGTGATACGTTTTGGCAAACGGGGAAAGCTGAACCCTTATTATATCAGACCTTTTAAGATTTTCGCCAAGGTTGGAACCGTTGCTTATCAACTCAAACTTCTAGAGCAACTCAACAGAGTTCATAGCACCTTCCACGTATCGAACTTGAAGAAGTGTTTATTCGATGAAACACAAGTAATCCTGTTGGATGAGATCCACATCTATGATAAGCGTCACTTCATCGAAGAACCCGTCGAGATCATGGACCGTAAGGTCAAGCGTCTAAAGCAAAGTCGTGTTAAGGTTCGTTGGAACTCGCGAAGAGGTCCCGAATTCACCTAGGAAAGCGAGGACCAGTTCCAAAAGAAATACCCGCATTTATTTGCAAAATTCGTATCTGCACCGAACTGTCAATCTTACGTCTTAAAATTTGAGGACCCCAAAAAAAAAAAATATTAAGCATTTCTAAACGAGGAAAGGATTGAAAAAAAAACCACTCCCCGTAAAAATTTCTAAATGTCATCATTGACTTTTCGTGCTTTAGTTTGACTTTTATGATTACGTGTAATTTTACGTTGAAATCGGGGAGTTCACCCGTATATATATCTGAGAATCATTACCAGAAGTTTCTCGGGTTGCCATTTAATTTGGCCTTTCGACAGTTGTTGCGTTTTTACATTTTTGTTGAATATTTAAATTTTTAGAATTTTCTTTAAGGTATTTTACGTTTTTCAGTTTTTGCGTGAACCGTAATCGTTAATTTAAAAATATCAAGCCTGTCATAAAATATCTAAAATCCTAAGATTCCTTAATGCATGAACCTAAAATTAAATTTCAAAAAAATCCCCCCTTCCTTTTCTTGTTCGTCCCCCCCCCCACACCAACATACACTCTTAAATTTTGCTAGTTGGTTCCCTCCTAGTACTCGATATTTTCAAAATGCCTAGGATCCCATTTTGTTGGAACAAGAATAAAGACTAGATTCATTCATTCATTTCATTCACTACAACAATATTTATCTCTCAAGAAAAACACAAAAAAAAATCTCCCTCCCTTCTCCTTTTGTTCGTCTAGACGCCACCACCATCACCAACATCACCACCTTTCATTTTTGATCAAGATTTTAGGAGGTCAAGTTTTCCTGGGGTTGATTTAGATAGTTAGGTCGTGGGTATTGAATTAAATCGTTCATGTTATTCTTTAGTCTTTGATCATCTTCTAATCCTTCATTCGTGTAAGTTCATCTTTTCCACAATATTCTTGTACTTCCTTGATCCTTGTTATATGAATAAGCTAGTTGTACAAATCGTTTTATAAAAATCAAAGCTTTCAAAATTTACATAAACCCCAAAAGGGTTTATGCTTGGTTCGAAAATGATAAAAAAGAAACAAATAAAATATTAGTTGTGTTTGTCATATGGTGGTTCTTTTTTAAAATATTATTTACAAAGCTTATTAGCTTATTTTAAGCTTATAAATAAGCTTGTGCAAGCTTATTTGAGCCTTATATACACGTTCGAACTCAATTAAGTGGAACATAACCAGGTTTCGAACCTTTATGACTTTATTTGAATATCGTCTTATTTTTCCAACTTATTTTGGTATCTTATTTGATTTGTAATGAAGGGAATATGCTTACCGGGCTTAATAAATAAACCCGAAAGAGATTTTTATAACGCCATTCGTGGGCTTACACCGCATAATACCAATGCCCAACCGTGCTTATATCTCCACGGCTTGGCTTATTTGGTGGCTTATCTTGGCTTTTATGCTTATTGATTAAGCTATGATAATTACTTTACTATTTTGGTTGCCTATATCGGGCTTAAAAAAATAAACCTGTATGTGTTTGTCTTGGGTATTGGGCCACGGATCCAAACACCCAAGCCCAAAACCATGGCTTATAGCCCACGGTATGACTTATTTAATAAGCTTACCCATAGCTTATTTGATAAGCTATGTAGTTACTTACTTAATCGTTTTTTTTTTGCTTATTTTTGCCCACTGTATGTTTTACATCTTTCAGTTTAGGCTTATTGGGCCTAAAAGCCCAATAAGGATCCTTAAGACTTTCGGCTTATTTAATAAAGGCTTATTACTAATTTTAAACTTATAAATTAGACTTATTAATATCATAACCTAAATACTTACAAAACTTATATTATTCTAAGCGTTTTGATAATGTAGACTTTAAGTGGTAAAAAGATCGTGAAAATTAGTTTTTGGATATAATATAGAGATTTAACGTTTTGTGAAAAGTGAAATAGATTTAGAAAGTGATTTTGAATAAAGTCTATGACTTTGGAAAACGGATATTTACAAACGGGTCATGCCGAATTTTCGTAAAAGGACGAAAACGTGAAAACGTATTATTTAAAAATAATAAATAGTATTTATATTTAGATTTGTTAAATAAGTCAAATACATATTTATATAAACATTCCAAGTATTTTCTTTAATATCGACAAAAAGATGAAATAATAAATATTATTATTTTAATACCCGACTAAAAGATGAAAAATATAAATTTTATAAATTGTATAAATATAAGATTTCTATTACTTACTTTTTAAATTAAAAACATGAAAACATTTATATCAAAGACATCCTTGTTATTATTTTGGGTTACTGGGTAAACTGCCGAAACTTATTTACTTTCGATATTTTTCCTACTATGTTATATATTTGGTACTCATTATCGTAATACATATTATCGAGTCAAAACCACTACGACCACCATACAACTAACGTTATCAAAACTTCTTTCATGAAAAAAGTACAACTACTTTTGAAAACCTTACACATCTACATAATTCCGCGTTTTACAAATTCCGAACTAAACCGTTTATTATTAGGTCGAGACCTAGCACAGTTGTGCATCCCCGCGTGATCATTCGTTTCAGTTGCTTTACTTCATCGTTTACTGTGAGTTCATAGCCCCACTTTTTCAACTTATCAATATACGTTTTATGACTTGGGGTGAGAACATTGCTTGTTTTTCAAAACTGGACACAAGTACCTTACGTGAGATTTTCCCTGTTTACGTGTTGCCTAAGTTTTGCGTTTAGACCACTACTACTGCCCATTTTATCATGAATCGTTAATTTCTTGACTGACCATACTGGTTAAGTGAGCGCGAGTGTTATAAATAGATCTATTGGGACTAATTATCCCTATCCGGGTAAGTAGCGCTTACTAGTTTCGGAGGTGCCGAACTAACGGATTATAACATGTCCGATTTCGTTTAGGTTATCTTTGGTCGGATACTTGTTGGTCAAGCTTTACTTATTTGGCATGATTTATATACTACTTACATATTGAGCCTCGATTTCATGAGCTTAGTGCCACGTAAATGCTTTTCACGTGAAATTGTATTTGTTATAATTGTCGCATCTGTTTCAAATCTTGTGGTCCACCTTATCATGTTTAAACTAAACCTATGAATTCACCAACTTTATGTTGACCTTTTTAAGCAACGTTTTTAGGTGTTTAGCTTTGGATATCTGTTCAAGGTGCTATTTGAGGTCTTCCTTCTATGTGACAGCCATTTTTGAGACTTCTGATTTATCATGCTTGTTAAACTTTTATCAAAATTTTATTTACGCTTCCGCATCTTTTAAAACTTATTTTATGATAAATGGAAGACCATTTACTTTATTTAATGTAACAAGTATGATTATCCAAAACTTACCCTTTAGAGTTCGTTCTTTGTACCTTGTGATGTTGATATCCATGACACGTCACGCCCTAGTTGACTATTCTGATGGGACCTTATTTGGGGGTGTGATAGACGCATTTCTTTTGATGCGGGCACAAGATTTGTTTAAACGTCAGGTTGATCATCAGTGGCAATGGCCTTTCCTTCTCTTTGAGGAACAGGGATTTCAAGGATGGGATCAGTAATAGGAGGTTTTGATGAGGATTCAATTAATGCAACTTCTCTTGTTGGTTCTTCCTCAACTTTGTCATCTTCCATGGCAACATGCTCCCCTTCAGTGTGAGAAGGAGGTTCTTTAGTGTCAGGTTGTGTATCATTCTCCCCCTAACAGTTTCTAGCAATTTAGTGATAGCAAGTGTTGTTGTTGGTACACTGCTTGAGGGGGCTGAAGACTGACCTTTAAATGCCTAAAAAATCTTTGTCATCATAAACTTTATCTCTGAAGTGTCTTGCTTGAGAGAGGAGATTTTAGATCTAATTTCAGCTTGAGAACTTTCAACGATTGTCATCCTAAGGCCAAGGTTCCAAGCCAGGGAATTCGATGACTTGGCCCATGAAGCTAAGTGCTCATCTTGTCTGAGAGCAGCAGTTTGAAGAGATTCAACAGAGAAATTCAATCCTTGAAAGTCAAAGTTTTTGACAAGGCTGAGCAGTTCAGTAAGAGTAGATGAATTCTTAGTGTAGGCCTCAGTAGCTTCAATAACCTTCTTGTTAAGAGCAAGATCATCCTTGACAGCATCCTAAACAGATTTGAGAGTTTCAGTGACTCAATTCAAATCACTAAGAACATTAACCCTATCAATGGCAGTCTTGTCAAGGGAATCCATGGTTGCCTAAACTCGCTTGTCAGAGTGCTCTTTATGATCAATATTTTCTTCATAGTACCCTTCAATAGAGGCCTTGAGGTCAGCATAAGAGACAGCATCATCTTCATGATGTGTCAATTGTTCTTTATTGATTCGGTGAAAAAGAACTCTAAAGACCTTCCTGAGATACTTGACCAACTGCCTTTCAGTGAGTGGAAGGGTGTTGTCAAATCTCTTGAGGTTAAGGCTTGAAGAGTCAGAGTCTGATACTTGAGTTTCTAGAAAATGAGACGGTTCAAGCTTGTCTTTGTTTGGGGAGGGTGACTGATGTTCTTCTTCATCAGCTTGAGTGTCTTCTTCCATATCATCTCCAGCAGCAAATACTTCCTCTTCATCGCTCTCTTCAGCTAGTTCATCCTTAGAGAGTAAATAAGCTTGGATATCTATATGGGTGGTTAGTGGTAAGGTTTCAAGATCCAGCTCCACTTTGGAAAAAGCCTTGCCTTTGTTTTCGGTCAGGGTCTGGTACCTCAGTCTAGTGGATTGAGTTTCATCCACCTGGTACTCAGCACCAGCCCCTGAAGGATCAACAACAGTAGGGTTGATTGGTTCCATATCATCGGGTGGTTTCTTTTCCTCTAAGTCAGGATCGAGATAAGATTTTATGGACCCCTACAAGGGCTTAAGTTTGTAATAATTGGAGACTATGTGCTGTGTTCTTGATTTAGGACATCACTCAAGGTTGTATTGAGGTTGATGGTCATCATGACACCTTTCATTTATGCATTTTAGATTTCTCTATTTTGTATCTTGTGTTGTGATTGATCATTACGTTACATTCCCGTGTTTCCATCGTTGACGGGGTGTGACAGGTACAATGCCTGAGGAGACTGAGTGGGATTGCTCAGAACCCTCCGTTGGCTTGAGGGGTGGTGTTACCTTGGTCTCACTGGGTGTCTTTTTGGACTTAGGTTTCTTCCTCTTTTGAGGTAGTGACCCTGGAGCCTCAGGGCCCTGTGACTAGGGTAAGGTTGGAGTCACAGTCTAAGACTTACCTTTCTTCTTCTTTACAGAAAAAGGAAGTGGGTTCACTGAGTGTTCACGTTTGTTTACAGCAACCATGAAGTCTGTTAATTCAATGGGAGTGACTTTGGATGGGTCCTTTGAAAAATTTGAGTTACTCAGGATGGTGGGAGAACTCCCAAAGCTTTCATCCTGAGTGTAATCAGGACCCAGTAACACTCCAAGGGCACACAAAATAAATCTAGGATAGGATACATATCTTTTCCTAGACTTATTTGTAAGCCTGGTACGAGATCACTGTAAATGATCTCTCCTATGGCTACCTTTGTCCCTGTGAGGAGACAATAGGCAAAGAGCTGCTGAATTGAATTCACTTGCTCAGTTGAGGAGTAGTTCCCCCAAGAACTTGAACAACAAATGTGAACAAAATCCTCCAAGCCACAGGAAAGGTGGTTTTCAGGACAGGTGTCTTATCCAATTGAATTGGATTTTCAACAATTTTGGCCAGTTCAGCCTTTACAGTCTCAGGAGAGGGATGAGATACATAGGTGCCTTTGGCATAATCAAGCCTAGTGGATTCAACAAAGGTCTTATAGTCAAGAGTCAATGGCTTTTTGCCATTCATCACTGAGAATTTGATTTTATACTCTTTAAGAGGAAGAACCTCAGAGTCATCAGCAGGTAGGTTTGGGTGAGTGGCAACAACAGTGCACCAGAACTCCCTGAGGAGGTTTTAGTATACCACTAAGGGTGTCTTTGTAAAAGCCTCAGCCAAAGGACAATTCATAAGATATTTGCAAATTTCATGATAGGCTGAGACGGTTTCAGGATATCTAAAAACACCAACAACATTATTGTTGTGAAAGGTTAGGGATTCCAAAGTTAAGTCACCACATTGAAGGGCATACTCAATTGCTTGATTTGCTGCCATTTTTTTATAGTTTTGAAACAAAAGAACAATGGCAATATATCACTTACCAGATGGTCACAATTCGAGTCTGACTTTGATCGCTGTCGTGAAATAAGTGATATGTTTTCAAGGCTGTATGGATGCTAAGATGGATATCTTAGGCATACAAATTTGATCAAGAAAAAAGGTTTGATGAAATTCTTTTACCCAGAAAAATTTGAAGAACACACACTTTTGGCTTTGAGAGCAAATTTTTGCAGAGTTTTCTTGCTTTTGTAAAAAATTATGTGTGTGTTTTTCTTTGTTGGGGTATTTATAGGTGAATGTGAAATGTTTAAATATTTTAAAAATTTTCATTTTAAGAAAAAGTTAAAAAAGGTTTGATAATACATTTAATGTTGTTACCCATTATTTTCATGATCCCGTTTTTACGGCTCCTGTTGTGCCATTTCATTGTCCTGCACTTTTGCAGGCATGACGTTTGAATAACGGTCAAATGTCGTTTGATTAGACATTTTGGGAAGGGGTCATGTTTGTGGGAGTGAGCATTCAATGCAAAGTGGGTTATTTGAGTGATATTTGGATAAGTGGGGCCCATGACTGTTAGATGACAGTTAGATAAGGAATATTTATTCCTTATTTAATATGTTCAGTCACCAACCTAGGACATTAAGTAACTAAAGACTTAGAGCATTTAGTTACTTCATTTAATTTGTCCCCCAGTGTCATGGGATTCATATATGTTTTAGGGAGAAAAGAATATGCACCATACTGAACATGTTTGATCAGGGAGACTGATCAATCAATGTTTAACATGCCTAACTCTGCTTTTAGCCTTGTGAAAGTAGGTTCATCTAGAGGTTTGGTAAAGATATCAGCTAGCTGATATTTAGTGGGGATGAAGTGTAATTCAATATCTCCTTTAAGGATGTGATCCCTGATGAAATGATATCTTATATCAATATGCTTGGTTCTTGAGTGAAGTACTAGATTATTAGATATGGCAATGGCACTGGTGTTGACAAAAGATGGGTACCATCTTGTAATGGATGTCATAGTCACTGAGTTGACTTTTCATCCATAGGATACTAGCACAACACCCAGCAGCAACAACATATTTAGCCTTAGCTGAGGACATAGCCATTGAATGTTGTTTCTTAGCACTACAACAAACCAGTTTTCCACCAAGTATTTTACGGGCACCTGAGGTGCTTTTTATGTCCATATTACAACCAACATAGTCTGAGTCTGAGTATCCTTTTAGATCAAAGCCTTAACATTTTGGATAATACAGACCAAGGGTAGGAGTACCTTTTAGGTACCTAAGGATTCTTTTTATAGCAGTTAGATGTGATTTCTTTGGATTGGACTGATATCTTGCACATAGGACTGTGGAGAATTAGATATCAGACCTTGTTGCAGTTAGGTACATTAGTGAACCAATCATTCCCCTATATGAGGTCTCATTAACTGGATTGCCAGCAAGATCAAGACCTAAGTTGTTTGGAGGAACCATGGGTGTTTTCACTGAGGAACTATCAGAAATTTCATATTTCTTGAGTAAGTTCCTAGTGTACTGTTCTTGACAAATAGAGATTCCTTTGTCATCCTGCTTGATTTGAAGTCCAAGAAAGTAGGTAATTTCTCCCATCATACTCATTTCAAATTTCTTTGTCATCAGTTTCTCAAACTATTTACAAAGTTTATAACTTGTTGAGCCAAATATGATGTCATATACATACACCTGAATAAGGAGGGCATCTTCTTTTGATTTATAGATGAACAATGTGTTATCTATTCTTCCCCTGGTAAACTTATTTTGAATAAGGAAAGTATAAAGAGTCTCATACCATGCCTTTGGTGCTTGTTTTATTCCATAAAGGGCTTTGTCAACTTTACAAACATAGTCAGGAAACTCACTACTTTCAAAGCCAGAATGCTTTTTAACATAAACTTCTTCTTTCAGTTTACCATTTAGAAAGGAACTTTTGGCATCTATTTGATAAACTTTGAAGTTCATGTATGTAGCAAAAGCAAGGAATATCCTGATGGCTTCCATCCTTACCACTGGTGCAAAGGTTTTGTCATAGTCAATTCCTTCTTCCTGACTATAACCTTGTGCAACAAGTCTTGCTTTATTTTTGGTAGTTATACCATGCTCATCTTTCTTGTTCCTGAATACCCATTTGGAGCCTATGGCTGTTTTTCCATAAGGGAGTGAAACAAAAGTCCATACTTTATTTCTATAGAACTGATTCAGTTCTTCTTGCATGACATCAACCCATCATGGGTGCTTCAGTGCCTCATACACCTTTTTAGGTTCTATCTCAGAGAGAAAGTCACTAAATACACATTTACTAGCTGAGTCAGTTGTAAGCTTAGCAACCATACTTCATGTAAGCATGCCTTCACCAAGATCACCAATGATATTCACAAGTTCAATGTGTTGGTCTTTTGATCATCTATCCTGAGGAAAAAGATGAGAACTTGTAGAGGCTAGATTGGATATATGAGACTGAGGGACATCAGGGACTAAAGATTCATTAATAGATACTAAGACTTCAATATTGTTCCCTGATGGTCCTTCAGTGGGTTGGGTGATAATTTGTTCATTATGAACATTTTGTTCATGAGTCCCTTCAATGTTGATTAGATAAGGAGGACCTTTAGTATTATAACATTTCTTATTTTTAGGTCATTTCCCGACTCAATTATTATCATTAATTATTTTTAGAGTTTTACGTGTTCGCTTTTAATTATTATCCTACAGTTAAATCGCGTAAACTAAAAATCAACATTCAACGTAAATGGACACCAAACAAATAAAAGTTTACGTCAAGCAAGTGTTATGTAATTTTTCAGAGTATAATTTATAACTTTTCCTATTTTATTTTTATTGGTTACGTAAAACGCTTACGTTTCGCAATAAAATACATTTAGGCATACCCGGAAGCACCAATACCCATCTATACTCAAACAAATACCCACTATTATACCCAATATATAAAAATTAATCATTTTATCAGTTAATAAACCACTAGGACCGGATTCATTCACACATACACATAATAAATTACAAAACTCACTAGTTAACTTTCTTAAACCCCACCATGTGTACTCTTATCCTATGTATCCATAAATTAGCACATCAATGTACCCTAGATCAAATCCCATGCATCCATATGCATGGATAGGAGGAGAGGTGTGTATAATTCTTACAAGGTGCACCAGTAACTATACTAGCTAATCAAGGTTAATTTAAGGTTGTTAAAACTAACTCATGTTATATAAGGTAGGTCCAAGACTCATTTAACTCATACATAACAATCACTAGCAAAATTCACAAGTAAAATCTCTCCCAACAACAATCAACCCACGACTCACTTTTTAATACTAGGGTTTCTTATTAAATTTCATTTTACAAATATTTCAAGCATTCAAGCATTCATTCTAAGTATATCTAAGGTGATACAAGAGTATTGGAAGCTTGGGTTGGTGCTTTATCAAGAGTTATACAAGAAACTAATTAGGGTTTTCCTAATTAGGGTTTGATCTTGTGATTGATTCATTGGGTTAAAGCTTAAGTGTAGGCTTGTGTTCATCATTCCACTACATTTCTATAAGGTTTATTTAAGATTTAACATTTCCATTCATTCATATTTCTTACTTTACATGTTTGTTATATATGTTAAACACCACCTAGGTTAATTTCATGAAATTATGAGATATTACAAGGGTATAAGAGGTTTGAATTTTATATCATGTATGGTGAAATAACACTTAAAATGGAAGTACACATTATATATAAGTGTTAAATAATTTATATGGTTAGTTTATGAATTATTTTGTGTTGAAAGTTTTAATTACAAAAGTTATGAACAAATGATTTTGAGGACACTTACTCATGGACAAGTATCATGGACATATTATAGAGGACTTAAGATATATCAAGTTATGTTATTTATTAAGTTAGAGGACTTGTAATGGTTTAATAAAGTGAAAAGTATATAAAACAAGTGTATAAAACTAATTATGTAAAAACTTAAATACCCACTGATTTAATTCGTGTATAAAAATATTTATTTTATATTTTATTCAAATAGTACATATTTTTAGGAATCCGTGCATATAAAGAACTCAAAAATCCAAGCAATAACGAAGTAGTTATGACATTTACAAGTTTACAATAATTATATATATATATATATATATAAATGTTCTTATAAAAGTTATTTTATAAAAACCCAACTGATTTTGAATCTGATAAATTGAGGACACATTTTTATGAAAAAGTACAAGTTATAAGGATTTTAAAACTATAAAGTACATTAAGAACGGATTTATAACAAAGAAGATACATTATTTACAAGTTTAAGTTAAAAGGTATTTTTATAAAAGTAAATTTATTAAAAATATGCTACTGTTCACGAAAGGGAACTATTAGGAATTAATTTTCCTAAATTGAGCTTTTAATTACAAAGACGTGGACATAAGAATCACTAAAAACCGAATTAAAACGAATGAGATACAATTAATATACGATTTCAATAATTAAAATTTATAAAAAGTATTTTTATAAATCTTCACTCATTGTTACTGTTCATAACAGTACCTAACCATATAATGAATATAAAATTTGATTAGACTTTTCAAATACGAATCCATACATATAAAGAACGTTAAAAATGGGATTAAAACGAGAAAGATACGACGTTTTTACCAAAAGTAATATTTATAAATGTATCTAACCTTATAAATATTGTTTTCTCAAACAATTAAATTATTTATATAATGAAAATTATATAAATAATACATCAAGTGTTTTTGGCAAATAATCAATTGTGGGATAAAAACAACACTTTATTTTACGGATACAAATACATATACATTTATTTGTCAAAGTACGATTTGATTATTATTTTAACATTTTAAACTAAACTAAAACTATTAGGTGGTGGTGTAATTATATTACTTGTGATGTAGTATTTATATTAAGTACTTAGTACTGATACGACCTATATTTAATTATGTTGCATTCGGTCTTATCCGTGACATTTCTATTCACTTGATTCATATACTCCAGTTTATTCACTAAGGTGAGTTCATAGCCCCATATTTTACTATATCAATGATTTACAACTTTTGGGGTGAGAAACATGCATTGTTTTACAAATTGGACGCAAGTGTACATTTTAACATGATTACGTGTTTGCCTAGGTAGCGATAACCCACTGACCTCATTATCATGAACTGTCAATTACTTTGTGTGAGCGCGAATGTTATAAATAGATCTATTTGGGATTGACATCCCCGTTCGGGTGAGTAGCGCTCACTGTGCCGGTTTACCAGACAACGGACGTATACCATGTCGGATTCGGATGTTGCGGGTTAGAACATCATCACGGGCAATGTAGGCAATTTATATTGCAATTCATACATGTCGAGCTTCGGTGTCATGAGCTTAGGGAAACGTAATTACATTTGTGATGTTTGCATCTGTTGCATTATCATACACTTGGAAATCTTGCGGTCCTACATTATATTTACATAAACCTATGAATTCACCAACTTTATGTTGACGTTTTAAAGCATGTTTTCTCAAGTCAATGAGGCACGAGGTGCTAAGGATACATTGGGGATACTCTTTTGGGGAGTCATGCCTAAAAGATTTGGAGTCATTACACCTTGGGATATTTGTTATGATCTAAAATCTTTGTTTTCAAATGTTGAACAATTTAAGCCGTTGTGCTTTGTATTAAACAATTTTAATAAATCCAATGTATCGTATTTTAAACGACTCTTTTAGAGGTCGTTCTCATATCTTGTGCTATTGATCTATGAAGTAACGCTCCCGGACACATTATTCCGCTGCGACCCTATTTGGGGGTGTTACAGATTGGTATCTAGAGCCAAGGTTATAGAGAACCAGGTCAAATGTTTTTACTTGTACTATAACCATTTTCAAACATTGCATCATACAAAGGGATTTTCATGGGACATTCATTCATACATTACTTGTTGCATTAGTTAAGTATACTAGATGTTGCATGGTTCACATACGTGTTTATAGTATATTAAGTATATTATTATGGGTCTTATATATGTACTAAAATGTAAACTCTGTTTGAGTGTTACAAATTCTGTCATGTCTTCAGCATCCATAGTTACCTACACATCTGTCTACACTGATTCCGAGCCAAGGAGAGTCTTTTGGGGAGCTAATGAGGAGCTGTCTGATGGAGGTTCTCTACGACTCATCGTATACGGATACGATAGACTCCCTATGCAGCCGGTAGCCCCACCATCTCCGGACTATGTGCCAGGACCTGAGCACCCACCGTCTCCCGACTACGTGCCCGGTCCTGAGCACCCACCTTCACCTGTCGAGGTACCATACGTGCCTGAGCCTGAGTACCCTGGGTACTTAGTGCCATATGATGATGAGGCACCCATGGAGGATCAGCCTCTACCCATTGATGCCTCACCGACAGCCCTATCACCGGGCTATGTGGCTGACTCCAATCCGGAGGAGGACCCCGAGGAGGATCATGCTGATTATCCTGCTAACGGAGGGGATGGCGATGATAAGCCCTTCGACGATGACGATGATGATGATGATACTGATGACGAGGACGAGGAGGCCTCTGATGACGAGGAGGAGGAGCACCTAGCTCCGGCCGACTCTTCTACTGTAGTCGATGTTGACCATGTTCCTTCAGCTGGGGATACAGAGGCATTTGAGACGGATGAGTCTGTGCCTACACCCATATCACCTCAGACTAAGGTCCCTTTTTCTCAGACACGTCTTCGTAGGGCACAGAAGACTGTCAGACTTGAGCCACCTATGTCACCATCCATGAAGGCACGCATTGCTAAGTATGCTGCCACACCTACACCACCATCACCACCACCATATCTACTATCACCTTGGTCATCTCTACTACCTCAGATTCCCTCACCACCACTACCACCTCTACCATTATCACTACATTTACCACCACCTGTACCCACATCATTACCGTTACCATCATCACCACTACCACCACTACCAGCCTCACTATTCATACCACCACCAGTCGACCATAGGGAGGACATTCCTGAGGCCGAGTTACCACCTCGTAAGAGGTTATGTCTGAATGCTCCCACATCGAGGTATGAGGTGGGGGAGAGTTCGACTGCTGCTCCTAGACCTACTGGAGGTCATAGAGTAAACTATGGGTTTATCGGCACTCTAGAGGCCGAGACCAGACGTCAAAGAGCCGAGGAGGTCGGCTATGGCATTAAGGATGTTTGGGTAGACCCGAGAGAGGCTGTTAAGGAGGTAGCACCGACGACCCTTAAAGGGGTCAATACTAGAGTGACCCAGCTTGCTGTGGTTCAGGAGCAGGACACCAGGATATTTATGTTGTGATCAAGGATGCTCAGGACAAACAGACTTAGTTATCACAGAGAGTTGACGTATTAATCGAGGATAGACAATTTCACCATGAGACTGCACTGCTATTGGATCAGGAGGCTCTAGCTTCTCGAGAGGCTTGGGCACACTCAGTGGGATTGAGTTCGGCAGTTCACTATGAGCTGCAGGCATATAGGACTCACATCCGGATTCAGGATTTCTGTATCTCTTCACATGAGTCATTGACAGCGACATTGATTGCACAAATTTCATCACTACAGGGACAGTTGTTAGCGACTCTAGGACAGATTCAGGCACTCCAGGCTAGAGATCAAACTCATGCAGATGATCCCGAGGGCGCTGGTAGTTCTGCCTAGAATTACATTTTCATGTCGTATTCATAGCTATCATTATGTTAGCCGGCTAAGTATTATGGGTTTTATACCCAGCTAGCACGGCGGTAGGATATGTATTTTTCATTTATTATATCAGACAATCATGTATGTTTTCCAGTTATATATGATGTGTTGTATTATGTCATGTCAATCTGAATTCTGTTATGTGTTGCGATCTGTAGGTTACCTTATAATCACTTTCACTTCATATTGAAACACAAGAAATTAAGATGAGAAAATATGGAAGAAGTTTAG
>BQNB010045483.1:31721-44248 GCA_026074375.1 Tanacetum coccineum
CACCACCGCATCAGTTGATCTGCTAGTGATGGTGCATTCAAAAGGTAATCAATGATTGATAATTCACAACTTTTGCAATTCCTAAACCGAATGGGACTTACTTTATTACAATAACATCTAGTAAGCATGTTTTATCCCATCTATGCCGCGTGTTAACAGGTCTAACCACAACAACGCTAAGTCGTCCAATTTTAAAACAGTAATTATGTAACACTCACCATCTCATGGAAAAGCGTATAATTACCTTGTGATTGCAAATCTACATGCGTCTCACGCATAGGTAAAGAGCAGTCTACAAGTGTCTTTATAAATTGGATGGCAAAAACTTAGTTGAAAAGGGTATTATATTTGACGTGTCAAATATGTACGAAGAAGCATGCATACATCTTCGTATCATTAGGTTTTAATAAAACTTTTACTCATTAAGTTATTATTACGGTATCACCTATTATCATCGTATCTTATACATAAATAGTGAAACCTTAAAATTGACGATTCAACATATCTTTAAATATAAAGATTTGCTTTTTATCGCGGGAAAAGATTAAAGAATGATTAAAAATCATTCAAACCCTAGACCATTCACGACTTCCTACATAGTATACAAGGTAAGGAAACTACAACGTAGTCAGGTATTATAGGGTAATGGTATCTTCAAGACCGAAGTCTTGATGAGTCTCCCCGAACCTTATCCTTGCAACTATATAGTACTTTTGCAAATTACGTCATTGATAAAAATTAAAACTTTAATTTAAAGAATACATTACAAACTATATATTGCTAGTCTAGTCATGGAAGATTTTATATCGGATGTAAGCCGAATCCACTTTTGACTTTTTGCATTATATAGTCCATAATAAATCTAATTTCGATAATCATTAGTCATGTTTATTTTTGTTTTCTGAAAAACCCTTTTATTTTCTCACAAGTCAAAAACTTAAAACCAATAAACATCAACTAAACTAAATAACATTTATTTAAACACACTTAACAATTAAGGCATGCAAACATTAAATATGATCCTAATTATCTAATAATTAAAACATGCATTTATTCATATAAGGCTCATTCGTCCTAAAAACTCCGGCCACATACATCGATATACTCGATGTTATGGAAGCCTGTATATTAAAATAAAATACCACATTTAGCACATAAAACTGTTATTTTATTTTATTTTTGGCCCCATTCATTTAAAAATAAGTGGTCTTCCGTATTATTTAAAATCATGGATCTTTAACCAGTTTAAGAAAATAATGTGAAAATTATGCGTTATTATTAATCATTAAAGAAACCAAAACCATTTACAAAAATAACAAGATTTAATAGATCTCTAATATCAATCATGATAAATTTGCATGATTTATCTGAATCTCCAATAAAAACACATTAACAAAAACTTAAAGACTATTAACCATAATACATTAAGTTTTGATATAATTGCTTCATGTACCTAGATTTCGTTAATTAATATTTATTACTTTTCAAGATCAAATCTTTTATAACAAAAACGTCCACAGGGGGCTTTTACGATTAATACGAAACCTTTATTTTGTCCAATTTTATTTTTTACTTAAAGATTCTACACGATGGCTCGTATGATGCAATCTGTTGGTGTTTACGACTAATTAACACCGAATTAATATATCCGATGTACGCAGTGTGAATATAAAAGGTAATCACATGTAGTATACATTAATTAACAAGAATAAGAAGTTACCTTTTTTAGCACGAATTTGCTACACCGTTAAAGTGTAACCGTTAATCCACCGTCTTCTATATATCGCGTGGTATAAGCTTATATAGCCAACGCGAACCACTAGGGATCAAAGAATAGAATCCTTTTACTTTCGATCTCACACTTCACATCGTCCTAACGAAAATACTGCTTGTAGGATGTGATATTTTGTTCACGAATAAATATCGGAAACACGATGTTCTTTAGAATCTGTAATAGTCGATATTGTACACATATGTAATCATTACATACGTTGTACTAGCATTGCTGTTATATATCCATGCATAATATTAATCAATTTATTCAATGGTCACCATATATCATGACATGGAATAATGAACATGTTGTAGATAACTTAAGTAGAGAGAGATAGATCGAAATCTATACTGTTTAGGGTTATATATTAAATCGAGTATCAGAACCATGTCACGAATTTTATGAAAGTTCAAGGAGTTTATCTATCTATAGCCCGGCGTCCCAGATGTCATAATAAAACACCTCTTTAAGTCTTCATTTAATTGACACTCTCCTTCTTTGATATTTTTTTTAGTTTGAATTCCGGTTCTCAAACAACACTTCACTGGTGTTTGCGTTTTTTGTATTAACGAGTCCCTCATTGTTTTAATTTTGTTACATACCTTTATTGAATTTTATAATAGAAACGATCTAACGTTTATAAGATTACGGAGCCATTCTTAATTATTCGTGAAACATATTATTAGATATAATAATAAAAAGATTACATTAAATTTAATTTATAACGTATTCGCTGCGTTAATTGAGCTGTTTTCGTAAATGCGTGCGTCCCCATAGGCTCAAATAATTCCCGGACATATATAATTTATATTTTGTTCATATTCCAACAAAACATCAGTTTTGTGTTTTTAACTCATTTGTGTTCAATCTCCATCCTAATCTAACTTTAAAAAATATAGCAGCCGTTGATTGTAAAGTAATTATAAATCATATGATGGTCTTCACAAAGCTTTCTCTAACTTGATTGCCATGAGTACGATAATTCTAAGTTTATATACACACATATAATTTATTTATGTTATCTTTCTCACTTGAAAGTTTTAATGGCTTGATGCATTTGTGTATATTTCTGACATTATAAGAGTCAACATCGTCTACTATTTGTCCCGTTAATATCATGGTCGAAGAGAACACCAATTAATGCCCATTTGATCAATATGATATCATCAATAAACTATTTTAGGACATTATGGCGAAAACTGCAAACAACTTGCAAGAGGGTTTCGAGACTTTCACATATAAAAAACAAAATAGAAAGGCAATAGTTGGACATAATATTTAATGTATCTCTGTTTGAGAAATGATGTTTTAGCGATGTTATTAGCCGTCGCGCTTTATGGCGGTGGACTAAAACTCCTCTGATTAGTTGGTCAAAATGTCAAGAATAGAAGAACATATGCTTTTTTGTTATATAGACAAAACATTTGTTGCATATAATAGCTATGCAATTTTTAAGAATTATCGTAATGGGCTGTTTCAAGCCTTTATTAGGTTAAACTAAATCGCTTTAATTGGCTTAATTTGGTTTAACTACTTGTTTCCAGCTTGAATGGCTTAAATGCTTAATTATAGGGGTGTTGATCGGTTTGGTTATCGGGTTGTTCGATTAATTCGGTTTGGTTAGTTAGGTTAAAAAAAAAAATTTGTTCAATTCGAAAACTGAACCGAACTGAAAACCGAAATTAAAAATAAAATAATTACATAGATATTTAGAAAAAAAAAAAAGTTTTTTTTGTATTATAATAAAATTTTAATGGTATTTTTTTTATATATGAATGAATATATAAAAAATATTTATTTATACCCAGTTGAGGGAAGTTATCATATTGTACGTATGCTGATCTCGTTGTAAGAGCTACAAACACAAACACCAATCAGCAAAGGTTATTCTCATATTTACATGAGAATTGCTACATCCACAAAATAACTTTCACAAAATGACATGTATCCAATCAAAATCTTTTTAGTTATTTCTCTTTCTTCCTTTTTGATTAGCATCTTCCTATTGATGCATGCCACATCATTTTGTGAAACTTCTTTTGTGAATCTTTTTGTGGATGTAGCATCCCTCTATTTACATACTGCGCAAGAAATAAAGCATCAAGCGTTTCATAGCTTGGTGTGAAAGTCCTTATACACCGGTTTTGAGATAGATACTATAGGTTCTTGAAGGTTCAGCATGTAAATCCAAAAAGAGATCGTTGTTATATTTGTTATGGTTCTTGTTACATTATTATTATAAAATTGCATTATTTTATAATGCAGTTCTAGAATTATCCACAAAGTTTTTTTGCAAAAAGTTTGAAAATTGTAGGAATGATCGACGATAAGGCATGGAATTTATGAAGAAGACACATGGAAGAAACAAGGAAGAGATGATCCCGCCTGTCCTATGAGCATATTGATAACACGTCAAGACAAGTAATTTCCATGTCCTTGATCATTCTGAGTATTAACTAGTGCCACATTCGTATTTACACACGAGAAATAATCGCAAGACCTAAAAATATGACTCTTTTATATGCAACTATGCAAGTATTGGGCCTCCTCCTGAATTACGAGAGACTTGAGCCATAACCCCCTCTTAAACATAAAATTTAGACACATGTATTTATTAATAATACCGAACGATTTTCTTTTAACTAATTTTGTGATACATCACATTGATACACATAAAATAATTAGATAGGAGCATAATATTTTATTTGTATAACTAAATACGTGAAATTTTGTGATCCTCTTCGAACAGTGACTTTATGCAATAACATCACTTGCACTCTTCAAAAACAGACATCGACAAAAACATATCATGTGAGATAGTCCGTGGTATAAATTTTGTAAGAAAGTTGAAAATTACCGTTTAAAAAAAAAGACATATATGGCAAACATCGGTTTTTGTTTTTAACTTGTTGGACGATTACGACAATAAACCCGAAGTTCGATCGCGGAACGCTAGATCGCGAGTTGTATCGAGCACAAGTAGCGTACACGAGAGACTACAAAGAACCGACAAATATATGCACACGGTATACCCTCGTACCAAACCTTTATTAAAAACCTAATAAAGCTATTACAACGAGGAAGAAGAATGAATAACTAGCATCCCCCCTCATCCCTATTTATAGAGATGAAGAGGTAGAAAACTTTCCTAAATCAAATAGGAAACATCCTAGTTATAATCTATTCCTAATCTAAATTACAATGTACACTTAACCCCCTAACCTATGTTAAGTTTACTCCTAATATCCTACAATTTCCACCTTAGGAGTAACACTTAAACATAACCGATACTCAGCATCTTTTCCTCGTGCTGGAACCTCGAATCGGGGACCACCTTGTCGACCAGGCATTGTACTTCAGTAATTTTCCTAGATTAGCTTTCATAGACTCATTCACTTTCTTCTTTCCAGTAACATTACCCTCTGCACCCTCTTGACCAGGTACTCCGGTTACCGTAATGTTGGCCCCCACCTTTATACCAAGTTGTACCTTTTCCTGCTCCTTTATCAAGCAGTCCGTGTTTGTCTTTTTTTCAAGTTGCTTGTCCTCCAACCGTCTTTGAGCCACTGCAGCATCATCGTTACTAACCTGAAAAACCTCCGCTTCATGATCCCTTTGAGCTCCCTGCAGTTTCACCTCAAATCAGACACGTTTTACATCTTGTACTCCATGGACTCCTATTTTAACACCAGGACCAAGTTGTTTGAACCCAACTTGTTTGTGACCAAGTTGTTTGAACCTAACTTGTTTAGAACCAAGTTGCTTTAATCTAACTTGTTTTGAACCTCCATGATTTTATACACCAAAAGTCATCACTTTTACTTCCAAAGTATATACAAAGTTCTTTTTCCTGATCCCAGTCATAATAACTCGACAACCTTTGATTACCTTGATTCTACACATCTGAATCTTCACAGTATAACCCTCTTTTTCAAGAGTACCCAATGAAATCAAACTTCTTCTTAACCCTGGAACATACCTGACATCTTCTAATATAAAGCTTGATCAATCATGCAATTCTATCTTCACTTTCTATGTCCCTTTGATAGTGCATGCCCTGTTATCACCTAACTAAACCGAACCACCATCAAAACCCTTAAAGTCAGAAATCCCTCATGTGTGTCATATGATAAGACCCACCTGAATCCATTACCAATTCAGCCATCTCACCATTCTCGACTACCACTAGGGCTTCTCCAAAGTAGGCGTTACCCTCGTCATCAGAAGAATCAGAATCGCTTACCCTTCTTGACGAACCCATTTGACTTCTTCATTGGACAGTCTCTCTTCAAATGACCCTCTGAATGACATATGAAGCACTTGAGTTTACTAGTTCCACCCCTTGACTTAAACTGCGAACTTTCCCCAGAATGAGCTTTACCTAAATGATTTGACCTTCCCCTTACATATAACCCGTCACCAGCTTCTTCCTTTGCGCCTTCAGTTCTTTTCTTCAACTCTCTTGAATTCAGAGTCGCCAGAACATCCTCCATTGTCAAGGATTCCCTCCATACAACATTGTCTCTACAAAGTTTTCATAAGACGATGGCAACGATGTAAGTAACATAAGTGCCTGATCTTCATCCTCAATCTTGATATCAATGTTCGCCAAATAAAGTATCAACTTATTAAACTTATTTATATGTTCACCCAGTTTCGTACCTGTACTCATATAGTACGTGTACAGTTTCTTCTTCAAATACAGTCTGCTTGCTAAGGACTTAGTCATATACAGACTAGTCAACTTCATCCAAAATCCTATAGTAGACGTTTCCTTGGTAACTTCTCGTAATACACGGTCTCCCAAGCATAGATTCAAGGTACTGTATGCCTTCTTCATCAAAGCAGCTTTTTCACCTGCTTCCATGTTTACGGGTAATGTCTCTAATGCAGCATCACATCCCTATTGTACCATTAAAGCACGCATCTTTATTTACCATAACCCGAAGTCATTCTTCCCATCGAATTTTTCAAAGTCAAACCTAGTTATAGAACTAGCCATTCTTCTTATACCTTGCTAAAAACCTTGTCAAGTTGTTTATTAACCAAGAAGCATCACAAGCCGTGTGCAATATTCCCCTTGTTTCTATAAACCCTTCTTGTAAATCGAATTAATTAGAATAACCCTAACCTTCGATTTCGAACAAGCAAACCCGATCGTTAACTTGAAACCCAAATATACTACGATCAAAACTTGAACCGCAAGAAAACCCACAACAACAAAAAAAACTTGGCTTCCAAATAAAATACCAAAAAGTAAAAACGAAAACCGAAATCGAGTATTAAATAAATACTCGAAACCCTTTGACGTTATTATCACTTTTGTAGTATTTTGAAAAAGACTTAACGTGGGATAAAATAATCCCAAACCGTTTGACAATTGCTAAACAACCAATTCACATGCATGCATGTACATAGAATTATTCTTTTACAATTGGAAAACTGCACGCCAAGGAAAAGTTAACCCTTTTTTTTCTTAGTCACCGATCGCTACTTTGACATTTGTTTTGAAACCCGAAATCGTACCTCGATACCTCGAACGACTCGAAACCTCGATCTAGCACTCGATCTTCAGAGACCACAATAAACATATGGCTCTTGATACCACTTGTTGGACGATTACGACAACAAACCCGAAGTTCGATCGCGGAACGCTAGATCGCGAGTTGTATCGAGCACAAGTAGCGAACTCGAGAGACTACAAAGAACCGACAAGAATATGCACACGTTATACCCTCGTACCAACCTTTATTAAAACACTAATAAAGCTATTACAACGAGGAAGAAAAATGAATAACTAGCATCCCCCCTCATCCCTATTTATAGAGATGAGGGGTTAGAAAACTTTCCTAAATCAAATAGAAAACATCCTTGCAAGCAAGCTTAACTAATCCTAGTTATAATCTATTCCTAATCTAAATTACAATGTACACTTAACCCCCTAACCTATGTTAAGTTTACTCCTAGTATCCTACAATTTCCACCTTAGGAGTAACTCTAAAACATAACCGATACTCAGCATCTTTTCCTCGTGCTGGAACCTCGAACCGGGGACCACCTTGTTGACCAGGCAGTATACTTCAGTAATTTCCCTAGATTAGCTTTCTTAGACTCCTCTACTTTCTTTTTTTCAGCAACATTACCCTCTGCACCCTCTTGCTCAGGTACTCCGGTTACCGTAATGTTTTCCCCCACCTTTATACCAAGGTGTACCTTTTTTTGCTCCTTTACCAAGCAGTCCGTGTTTGTCTTTTCTTCAAGTTGTTTGTCCTCCAACCGTCTTTGAACCACTGCAGCACATTGTTACTAACCCAAAAACCATCAGCTTCACGATCCCCTTGAGCTCCCTGCAGTTCCACCTCAAACCAAACACGTTTTCAACCTGTACTCCATGGACTCCTGTTTAAATACCAGGACCTAGTTGTTTGAACCCAACTTTTCTATGACCAGTTTGTTTGAACCCAACTTGTTTAGAACCAAGTTTCTTTAATCCAACTTGTTTTGAACCTCCATGATTTTGTACACCAAAAGTCATCTCTTCTGCTTCCAAAGTATACACACAGTTCTTTTTCCTGATCCTAGTCATCATAACCCGACAACATTTGATCACATTAATTCTACCCATCTGCATCTTCACATTATAACCCTCCATTTCAAGAGTACCCAATGAAATCAAACTTCTTTTTAACCCTGTAACATACCTGACATCTTCCAGTATAAAGCTTGATCCATCATGCAACTGTATCTTTACTTTTCCTGTCCCTTTGATAGTGCATGTCCTGTTATCATCTAACTGAACCGAACCACCATCGAAACCCTTAAAGTCATATAAGAAATCCCTCATGTGTGTCATATGATAACACCCACCTGAATCCATCACTAATTCAGTCATCTCATCATTCCAGACTACCACCAAGGCTTCTTTAAAGTAGGTGTTACCCTTGTCATTAGAAGAATCATAATCATGGTCACGCTTATCCTTCTTGACGAACCCACTTGACTTCTTCATTGGACAGTCTCTCTTCAGATGACCCTCTGAATAACATATGAAGCACTTAAGTTTACCAGTATCACCTCTTGACTTAAACCACGAACTTCCTCCAGAATGAGCTTTACCTGAATGACCTGACATTCCCCTTACATATAACTCGTCACTAGCTTCTTCCCTTGTGCCTTCAGTTCTTTTCTTCAACTCCCTTGAATTCAGTCTCGCCAGAACATCCTCCAATGTCAAAGATTCCCTCCCATACAACAATGTCTCCACAAAGTTTTCATAAGACGATGACAACGACGTAAGTAACATAAGTGCCTGATCCTCATCCTCAATCTTGATATCAATGTTCGCCAAGTCAAGTATCAACTTATTAAACTCATCTATATGATCACCCAGTTTCATACATGGACTTATATAGTACGTGTACAGCTTCTTCTTCGGATACAGTCTATTTGCTAAAAACTTAGTCATATACAGACTAGTTAGCTTCGTCCAAAATTCTTGCAGTAGTTGTTTCCTTGGTAACTTCCCGTAAAACCCGGTCTCTCAAGCATAGTATCAAGGTACTGTATGCCTTCTTCATCAAAACAGTCTTTTCACCTACTTTCATGTTTGCGGGTAATGTATCTAATGCAGCATCACATCCCTGTTGTACCATTAAAGCACGCATCTTTATTTGCCATAACCCGAGACATTCTTCCCATCAAATTTTTTGATGTCAAACCTAGTTATCGAACTAGTCATTCTTATTTTCCTTGCTAAAACCTTGTCAAGTTTTTTCTTAACCAACTTTACTAACAAGCCTCACAAGCCATGTGAAATATACCCGTTGTTGCTAAAAAAAACCCTTCTTACAAATAAAATTAATTAGAAAAACCCTAAACCCTCGATTCCGAATAAGCAAACCCGTAAACTTGAAACCTAAGAAAACCACGATCGAAACTTAAACCACAAGAAGAAAAATAAAATCCGCAACAAGACAAGTTCACTTTAATCGTTTTCTTTATATATCAAAAAACAACATACTGAAGTCAACTTCTTCAAAAGTTGATATATACCTTTTTTGACGTAGATAGAATATAAAGTATATTACTTCACCTTGTTTTAAATAAAGAAAACCCTCCTTGTCACTTTTCTTCACGTGGTTAAATATTAAAAAAATAATCCACCTCCCTCGTATACGATCGCTGCTTCAAAGAAAAACCGATTCGAAAAACTCAAAACCGAACCTCGATACCTTGAACGACTCGAAACCTAGATCTAGCACTCGATCTTTGGAGACCACAACTAACCTATGGTTCTTGATACATTTGTTGTACAATTACGACAACACACCTGAAGTTCGATCGCGAAAAGCTAGATCGCGAGTTGTATCGAGCACAAGTAGCGAACACGAGAGACTACAAAGAACCGATAAGAATATGCACACGTTATAACCTTGTACTTTTATTAAAACACTAATAAAGCTATTACAACGAGGAAGAAGAATGAATAACTAGCATCCCTCCTCATCCCTATTTATAGAGATGAGGGGGTAGAAAACTTTCCTAAATCAAATAGGAAACATACTTACAAGCAAGCTTAATTAATCCTAGTTAGGGGCTTGAGGAGGGGATGTTTGGCTAGGGGAGGTCTTAAGTCGAGTCCCACCCGGGACTTTTACCCCTTTAAGAGGAATAAGAGGAAGTACAAGTGGGTTCAGGTTACAGCATACTACCCAATTGGATGTCACTGTTGGACTTGAACCACTAACAACTAACAGGCCGTTATAAAAAAAATACAATGTACACTTAACCTCTAACCTATAGTAAGTTTACTCCTAATATCCTACACTAATTCATAATCAAACAATTAAGGGTTTTAGCCGTACAATAGCAACGTACTTTCGGTTTTGTTCCATGTTGGTACGTGAACTTTTTTTTGTTCCACTTAATGTAACGAACTTTCAAGTTTTGTGTTAATTTTCACCAACTTGACCGGCAACCAGGAAAAAAGTTTTATGTTAATTTTCACCAACTTAACGAACTTTCTAATGTTCCATTTTGATACGTGAACTTTTTCTAATATTCTGTTTTGGTACGTGAACTTTTTTTCTAATGTTTTGTTTTTTGTACGTGAATTTTTTCTAATGTTTCGTTTTGGTACGTGAACTTTTTCTAATGTTCCGTTAAGTGGACCATAAATGTAGCTCATTCCGGTAAAACAAGTTTTGCGGTGCAAATTAACACGAAACTTGAAAGTTCGTTACATTAAGTGGAACAAAAAAAAGTTCACGTACCTACATGGAACAAAACCGAAAGTACGTTGCTATTGTACGGCTAAAACCCAACAATTAAATATTAGACATGCACGGTTCACAACTATTTCCATGTTGTCTGTTGGTTGTTCTGCCCTTATATTATGGTATTTATTATGTCTTATCGTTGTGTGTTGTTCCGATGTTTACTGAAAAGTCTTACCATCATCTTCCGATATAAGTTCAAGCCATCAAGTCATTGGAAAACAAACGTGCCTTATTTGACGATGGAGGTTCGAACCTTGTCATTAGTCGAGCTCTTAGAGATGAAGTGTTTAGGTGTCTTTACGGTACTTATCACTTATCATTACTCAAGTTCAAGGAATATTGTCAACACATGAATTGTAGTTCGTGTTTAGTTCAGTAAAGTTAAGGTTTTATTTCTAATGATTACGTTTTGGAATCCTTCAAGTATATATTAGCCCACCCGAATTATAATTCGACTGGGCTAATAGTATAGTCTCAAGTTCTTTTGTACGAGGCTGCATGTTTTCAGATTTTCTATTAACTTATGAAATTTTCTATAAACAAGCAGTACATCCGCTACTAAGAGAGATAACAAAGAGAACAAAGCTAATAATCGTTCATAGTTTTACTAATACTACTAATCATTAGTAGAGAATATGCATTTTACAAGGGACAATACATAATGGTTTTCAATGTCACCGTTCTTAATAATTTGAAAAACCTTATATATCACTTAAAATATATCATTTAAAACGGTTCATGTGTATATTTAATTTTTTATTATTATTTACAACGGTTTTACAACACCGTTCTAAAAAAGAATGTACCTTTTTTATTATTTAATTATTATTTAGAACGGTTTAATATGAATGTTTTAAAAAATTGATTATTTAATTATAAAAACTTATTATTTACAAAGGTTTTACAACACCGTTCTAAAAAAGAATGTACTTTTTTTATTATTTAATTGTTATTTAGAACGGTTTAATATGAATGTTTTTAAAAAATTTATTATTTAATTATAAAAACTTTTAATTCACAGCGGTTTTACAACACCATTCTAAAAAAGAGTGTACTTTTTTTATTAGTCAATTGTTATTTAGAACGGTCTGATATGAATGTTTTAAAAAATTATTATTTAATTATAAAAACTTATTATTTACAGTGATTTTACAACACTGTTCTAAAAAAGAGTGTACTTTTTTTATTATTTAATTGTTATTTAAAATGGTTTTCAGTAACCGCTATATACAAAAGTTATTTTCAAGCGGGATGTTAATCCCTCCATTTCTCCTTTTTCACGTTTCTCACAATGGTTATTAAAAAACCCATCTAAAAAGTAAACCAAATGAACCACATAACTTATTATCTTTTTTTCATCTTCAAAATACTCACAAACACACACAATACAAATAAAATTTTGCCTCCACCGGCTAAACCACCACTAACACTTGTCGGAAATCGAGAGCACATTGACATCATTAATTGAACTCGTC